>MCJB01052542.1:9038-22411 GCA_002018475.1 Nicotiana obtusifolia | reverse complement strand
GGTGTTTTTTGGGGGGGGGGGGGGTTCAGAGACCGGGTTCGGACAGTTATATAGGGGAGCGAGAGACGAGTTCCAAACCGCTGGATCAAGGGGCAGTCAACGGTCGCGATTGCACGTGACCAAAATTCGTTTTGGTCACTAATGGGGCGGAACGGGTATAAAGAATGCGTTGGACGGGTTGCGACCCGAATTTGGGCCTTAAGCTATTTCGGCGATTTGAGCCTCTTAAATGAATGAGCTATTAGCCCAGTTTGTAAAAAAAAACCAGCCTTTTAGCCTTTGCAATGTTAGCTACTTTAAACTCAAACAACACTCTTAGAACTCAAATTACAAACTTAACCCCTTTTACTACTCTATCTATTTGTTAACTAATTAATTATCTTAACAACAATTAATAAGGGAAAATTACTAATTTGAACCAAAAACTAGAATGTAAAGTTACTAAGGTATTTTTTGAGATTTTCATTTATTAATTAAGCTATTTGTGTGGGATTAAATCCTAAAAATGTAAGTAAAATTTAAAGTGCTATGCAATGAAGAATTGGATATTTTTATGGTATTTTCTATAATTTTGAAATACTAAATATGGACAAAAATACAACTAAATGCAGACAACAAAATTTCTAAAATTATATGAAAATAAAAAATCAATAAGAAAAAAAATATTTTATTTTTATTTTTTTAGATTTTGTAGGAATATTTTTGTAAGGTAAAAATTACGTGCTCACGAGTAGATGAGAAAAAAACACTAGCTTTAGCGAGTTTAGAAAGATAGCTCAGAGTATGTACATATGACTTTGCATGTTCTTTGTAGATGGTGTTTGTGTGCAAGATGGTCCACTAGAAATTAGACTTGAAATTCTCCCATCTTACCAATAAACTTAGAATCGTTGCATGTTAATCAGTAAAATATTTTCTTTGATAAAAGTATTTTCACTAAAAGGGAAAATTAACTTCCAACTGCATAGGTTTTCAATTAGTCACTTCAACTTGAGTAAAACAGTTATTTTAAATGCTTCAATTGTTGGCTTATCTTATATGGCATCGAATTTGACTGAGTCAGAAAAAGTAGGTGTGAGATATACCAATAAAAAGAGTGAATATAATGACTTTAATTAAATAGTAAATAAATACTTTTTATGTCATATGATATGTAGCCAATCCCAAGAAATCAGAGTTCGTTTGCCAGATGCTTCATCTTCTCTTGTTCAATCTCTCTCTTTTCCCCTTGGAAGCAAACCCAAAAATATATCAAGTGGAGAATGGGAGTACAAGCATATGAAGGCTTCGATCCCTAGGTTAAGGGGTTTCAAAGAGCTTCTACAACTTCTAAACCCCATTTATAGCAAAATTTTGGTTTAGACTTTGCTTATAATGGTCTATGGGCAGCCCATTGACACTTATACAATCAGATATCTTTATAACAACTATTATATGTGGAGGCGCATTCAGAATTTGAAAAAGATGATTGTACTAAAAGTTAGATTCAAGATATAAATTTGACGAGTTCAGCATTTAAATTCTTACCATGAATTTATTATACGTTTGAAATTGTAAGTTCAAAATTATTATTATTATTATTATTGTTGTTGTTGTTGTTTTTGCAAATTTGATAATTTTTTACATATGTGTCTATATTTCGTATTGAGAATATGGATTGATTAAACCCATTAAATATGAACATTCAATTTAATTATTTGACAATGACGACTGAATGGATAAAGATTTTAATGTGCCAGACTTGGGTATTTTGAAAGAATGAAAAAACAAAGAAAGAAGGATAGAAAAACAAAAGTACTAAATTGAAATACAAGAGGAAATACAAGACATGCCCATTCCCCATGGGTGGATCTAATCCTTAAAAAAGAGCGGATAAAATAATAAAACAAACATGAGATTTGAACATTTGGGCTCAATTCTATAACAATAATAAGAAAAAATAACTAGATAGATGTAGAATTTAAATTTTTGACTTTATTTGTAAATGTGCACCCAATAATTATTGCACTATAGGTCCCTTCGAGCTTAAGTGTGCGCGGACACACACACACGCGCGCGTGTCACACTCCCATGTCAGCGTCCAGGGGGTTGATGCTATCAAAATGCCAAGTTTAAAGGAATATTAAAGACCACGTGAAGTTTAAGGGAAAACTAAACTAATGTTGCCAAATTCAAGGGGTCACGAACTATCCTGCCAATTTTTATTTTTATTTTACTTATCTATGACAGCTTTTTACTTATAACATCAATCACTATCATTTAATGTTGTATTTTTTATAAAATTACCCCTATATAACTTTCTTACTCAAATAGTTATGTATTTATTATTTATAATAATAAAATAATAATCCATTAATTATATCTTACTAACCACGTAATTTTAATAAATTTTATAAGTGTCAATGATGAAGTCTTACTGTTTGAAAGAATTTCGATTTCATTTTGAAATAGGTGCCTTAGAGTTTACTTTTTGTATGTTTAACTTTAACCGGATCTGGGACCTCCGCTACCCTAACGAAATAAAATACTTCCTATGACAATGCATGCATAATCGTATTCCTTGTCGAGCTTTGTTATTTCATATTGGAATAAATATTAATGCCACTTGCACGATTTGTAAGAAGACATTCAACATATTTTTCTACATTGCCCAATAGCTTCTCGCTTTTGGAACAATATGGGCATTTCGACTCAATCTATCGACAATAACTGTTACTGGCTGATTAACTTAAAGGACAGCTTCAATCAGAATACAAGTCATTCTACTAGTTGGGAAACCATTTTTTCATTTTCTATCTGGAACCTTTGAAAGAAAGAAATAACAACAATTTCAACAACTTAGACATTGATCTACATGCCTCAAAAGTTCTTCAACAAGCTTGGGAATTTAACTTCCTTGCCGGAAAAAAACCCTTTTAAAGTTCAAAATATCAAGATAGAGATTAAGTGGGAATACCCTCCTATTGGTACTGTTAAATTAAACACACATGGAGCCTTTTCAAAAACCTCTCTAGAAATTGGACTAGGAAGAGTGTTCAGAAATAGCAACGGAAACTGAATCCTTGGGTTTCACAAATCGTGCTATGCAGCATCCGCCATGCAAGCTGAATTAATGGCTTTACAAGAAGGACTAAAGCTTGCAAGAGAGATGAATTTCTTCAAGATGAAAATTGAAACAAACTCCATGGAAATCATCAAATTCATATATGAAGACAACCAATATGTATCTAACACTATTCTTGACTGCAGGTTGTTAATGCACCAGCTGAAGCTCCAAATTCTCAGACATAACTTCAGAGAAAGAAATGGAGTGGCACACCTCCTAGCAAAGGAAGTTGTTAGACACTTCGCACCAGCTAAATGTCGTTACCTTGCTCGTCCTCCCCTTTTTGTTGATCTTGAGGAACAAGTAATGAATTAGTAAAAGTACTAAGTATCTTCCTACTTTTGTTTGTAATTGTCACACCTCCTTTTTCCCGAGGGACAGGGAGTTTTTCCAAATTAAAGTGATATTATTCGAAATGAGATTATTTATTTAAGCAGAGTCGCCACTTGGAATAATTATTATGGTGTCCCAAGTCACCGGTTTATTTTTAAATCCCAAATCGAGGAAAATTGACTCTATTTATGGTCCGAGAACACAGAAGACCGGGTAAGAAATTCTGTTAACCCGAGAGAAGGTGTTAGGGCATAATGGTTTTAGCACGGTAGCTCAACAATTAATACTTGGCCTAATTATCTGATGTATTACATATTTTGAACCTATTGTGCATTTTTAACTTTTTAACCGCTTTTAATCGCTTTTTTAAGATTTATAGAGTTTATTTGAATAAGTCGCGACATTGCGCACTTATTATTTTTGTACACATTGAGAATCGTGCCAAGTGAGCACACAACCGCTATTTACAACGTGTTTATTTTTTATTATCATTTGAAGTTGTGGTCAAGTCACGTGAAACGCGCACTTGAATTGGGATTTACGTATCATTGGCTATGCCACGGGAACCGTACCCATAGTCTTGGTGATTTATTTAAACGCGCCTAAAAGCAAACTATGATATTTGAAGGTTATATTTTTCCAGCTACTCGGTAATTCGCTCCATAACTTACGAAAATTTGTAGGATCAATTTTGGAATTCTTGGCAGATTCATTTGCTAATTACAATAAAAAAATTATAATTACAAAACTTTGCTTGCATCTTTAATTACATTGGAACAGACTGTGTATAAACACATTTGGGCTGATCATGAGGCTCTTAACGCATGGGCTAATCCAGTTCTCGAAGTAGACTGGACGCGAACTGGCCTAGGCTAAATGTGAAGCCCACAGCGTTTTTGCCAGCCCATTTCTTGAAGCAGGGTGGGCGGGAGCAAAGCGCTATTGGGCTCTATACCAAAGCCCAAAATTGCCTACACTTCTGCAAATCAGATTTGTGTAATTAACTGGGTCAACTTTGCCTTTAGGCCCAGTTTAGCTCGAAAACAGGCAGAACCAGCAGACATTACAAGTTCAAGCAAACTAATGACTTTCGTGATACTATATGCTTAAATACAATGATAAACAGAGAATTCAAGACGTTGGAATGTAAATTTAGTATATTATAGTGACTATTCCTATCAAATACATCTTCCAGAACATATGCTGTTCATACTGCTGTGTACTTAACTACAATAATAAACCAAGAATTCAAATCATGCTGTAATTAGGCTTAGTACATTGTAGTAACTGTTCCTATTGAATACAACAGTAAAACTAAAAAAAATAGCTATATGAATACACCTAATATCCATATCCAGATTCCTCTTTCAATGCTTAAAACTGTCAACCAACATATTGCTGCCTTGCATAGACTCAAGAAATTACAAATGCCAGTTTTAACTTGAACACTAATTGTTTTAACAGCACCATGTAAACAAGAAGCAGCATGCAATTACAACTTATATTTCAACTTAGCAGACAGTTTCATAGAACATTGTAACCGAAATCAGAAGATACTATAACACATAAATGTAGGTAAGTCATGAAGTCAGTAGTTCATTCATCATTCACATGTTTCGAAGAAGAATTACAGATGAAGCTGTTACATACTTAGGAACAGAAATCGAACAGAAGAATTTGATGATTGAACGAAAAGATTTCAGCAGCAAAGGCAACGATAGACTTTAATAGAAAAACCATCAGTTCCATGGCTAGAATGTTACTCCTAATCCCAGAGACTGAAGCAGAATTTTTCAGAATTTCCACTCTCTTTTTTTAAAACCTTTTTTGCTAAGTTTTATCTTTCATCGATAATTTCTTTTTTAGGGTCAGTCTCTCCCTGTTTCTTCCCTACAAACATGCTTATATACTGAAGGCTGGCTTCGCGAGAGTGGGGGAAAGTGGAATATTTCAGCGCTAAATCCGGGTCTGACAGAAGGAATATTTTGTAACTAACATGCCAGCTGCCCTGTTGGCAGTTACAAATTTCTTTCGAGCTCTTTTCTTTTAATTTTACTCTTAAGGCTCCCTTAAAGTTTAATTGTCTTTTGAATATAACCTTCGACCCACCTAAAGCGCACTTATGGCCTCGAGACTATGGAACGTGCCTATTGGTCAAGATATGTCTCGATTTGACCTCGAAAACGGAAAATGATGGCCTCGAGACTATCGGACTTGCCTATCGGTCAAGGCAGGTCGCGATGCTGGCATTGATACTATCGGACCTGCCTATCGGTCAAGGCAGGTCTGGATTTGACCTCGAAAACAGAAGATGCTAGCCTCGAGACTATCGGACTTGCCTATCGATCAAGGTAAGTCTCGATTTGACCTCGAAAACATAAAATACTGGCCTTGGGACTATCGGACCTGCCTGTCAGCCAAGGCAGGTCTCAATTTGACCTCGAAAACAGAAAATGATGGCCTCGAGACTATCGAATCTGCCTATTGGTCAAGGCAGTCTCGATTTGACCTCGAAAACATAAAGTGCATAGAAATTTCGAAATAAAGTGAGCTTTCTGGGAGTGATGGATTGGAAGTGGTCCGCTGCCGTGAGGCAATTCTAAGCGGTAGCCGTGAGAGCGAGGGTGAGAGAGACGAAGGGGCGTCTCTAGGGTTTCTTTGGGGGGAGAGACGGGTTTTGGACATATATATGTAGGAGGGTAAGAGATGTGTTTCAAACCATCAGATCAGAGGGCGATCAATAGCTGAGATTGAGCATGACCAAAACAATGTCATTTTGGTCACTGATAGGGCGAACCGGGTATAGGAAATGGGTTGGACGGGTTGCGACCAGAACTGAGCTTGAGATAATGGCCCACTTCTGTTTTTGGCATAACAGCCTTCCGGCGGTTTGGGCCTCTTTAGACGAAAATGCTCTTAACCAAGTTTAACAAAATCAGCCTCTTCACTTCTCTTCTTTTAATTTTTGCAGAAATGATCACCTTGCTTCTAATTGCATCTATTTTGCAACAAAGACCCAATTAGCACTTAACTAATTAATTAAACTAATTGATTAAAGTTAACGTATATTTTTTTTGTGATTTTCATTTATCAATTAAGCAATTTGTATGTGATTAAATCCTAAAAATGCAAGTAAAATTTTAAGTGCTATGCAATGAAGAATTTGACATTTTTTGTGGTATTTTCATGATTTTGAAATACTAAATATGTACAAAAATGCAACTAAATACAGACAACGAAATTTTTAAAATTCTACAAAAAATCAAAATCAATAAGAAAAGTTATTTTTGTAGATTTTGTAGGAATATTTCGTAAGGAAAAAATTATGTGCTCACAGTTTCCCCTCTTTGCTCGAGAACATGCAGAGTTTTCGGGCAAAGATAAAGTGAGCAATTACGAGCAATTTTTGCCCGTTTGACATTCCGTGGGAAGCATTTGAAAAATCTTGCCCGAACTTTGCTTCAAACATTTCTTACATATCCTCGTCTATAAAGGAATCAGGTAAGTGTAGTTCTGGAAGTTTTGGTAGCTGGGACTACCGAAGAAACTGTAATCTCACTATTATTGTTGCTGTTACTGCTTGCTGAACTCCTTATTACACCAAAATCAAAATGAAAAGAAACTAAACAAGCCTATCAGCTATGAGTTACAAGATTCCTGTCTATAAGTCTTTCAAAGCTTGATCTTGAGACTTGACTGGTTCTTCACGCAGACTCTGATCTGAATCTTGATGCTTGCTGGCTGCAGGTGCTAGTTCATTCTTCTACAGCTTCTTTTGATCAAAGCAGGGTTTGCAATGCTCGTGACTTTAGTCATGTCTTGAACATTCCACGTCTTTTATCTGCTTTTGCATTTTGGACTCATACTTCTTCTTATGGTCATCTTGAACCATGTGCCTCGAGGTAAAACCTACTCAGACACCAAAATAAACAAACGAACGAAATTTTTTCTGCCCCAGTTTTCACTAGGAAAAATTTCGTGAGTTATTTGTGACCAAACTCTATGCTATTTCATTATTGAAAACAATCAAGATCGGGAATGGTATACCCCGTAAAAACCTGGTTCTTTGAGAATGATGTTCTCTGATTGTTAAAATGATGCCCCAACTAGGGAGTGAAAACCCTATGTTGGAAAAGAAGACTAGGGAATGGAGACCCTATGTCTAAAATAAAATCAACTAGGGAGTGGAGACCTATGTTGGAAAATAAGATTAGGGAGTGGAGACCCTATTTCTAAAATAAAGTCAACTAGGGAATGGAGACCCTATGTTAGAAACATCATCAACTAGGGAGTGGAGACCCTATGTCTGAAACATCATCAACTAGGGATTAGAGACCCTACGTTGGAGAATGCAAGCTAGGAATTGGAGACTTTATACTACCATGATTTTGAATTTCTTTCCTTTCTTTCTTTTCATTTTCATCATTTCATTCATTTTTTTAATATAAATACGGGAAAGGATTTGAAGAAAACTTCCCTTTTGGAGTTGTTGATATTGCAGAGCTGTTTCTAGCTCGCACACAGTTTCCTTTTGGTTGCACCTGCTTCTCGCGAGGTTGGCTTTGGGTTGCACCTGTTTCTATCTTTCAAACAAAGAACAATTTGTCAGTTTGAAATAGTGGTTGGTTTTGCGGCCTTGGGCGTTTCAATCACTTGATATTGGCCGGATCATTGATGACAACTTCAAAATGCAATTAGTTATTTTTTGGATATTAATTGCATTTGTGGCCCCGGAGAACCTTTGCTTTTCCAAAATTTACCATGACGGTTGGTCGCGTGGGACCTACCCTTTTACAGTTTTATCTCGCCTTTGTGGGCATTCGATTTCTTTCTTCCAGTTTTAACTTCAGAGCACTTGGGCAATTTGAGCTTTTCAACCTTACCAAGATAGGTTAGTTACGCGGGACTCAACCTTTCAACTTCATTTTCGCCCTTATAGGCACTTCAACTTGACTTCTTTCTTTCGAGAGTCTGGATTTCAAAACATCAGCCACCATGGCCAATCGGGATTGACTTGATGCCCCTACAAAGGTTGGGTGCCTTTTTTTACACGTTAGCTTGTATCGAACGACTTGCTATACCTTCTTTGCCTTAGTTTTGGAACAGAGTTAAACCGAAAGGGATTCAAAGAAAAACAAACAATAGAATGGACAATGAATTTAGACAAGAGGTAGCCCTTTCGGGGGAAGGAAAGAAGGACTTATCTAGAGTGCGTGCAGACTTCAATGAACATGACATGTCTTTTATATTGTATGCCTGATCTGTGTAAAGCGTCCGACTCTCAGAAATTCACCACAACTTTTGCCCCGAAATCGAGAAGCCTTGCCTAGGACTGTGTGGATACCAATGGCTTTGAATATCCTTTTTCGATCAGTAGTGCCCTTTACGGGTTTTCACCAGCTAACCTCTCTCATTTCTCCTCACCATTGCCATATAGTGCCCTTTGCGGGTTTTCACTAACAATACTCTCTTATTTTCATTTTCTCTGCTTGTCGTCGCCCTGTGGTGCCCGTGAGAGTTTTCACCAATAAGAATCTCTCATTTTATTTCTCTCATTTCGGTTACCTCAGATCCAATTGATTGTATCCTCCAATTCTTTGGACATTCTCATTGATTGATCAGAAGGTCTTGAAAAAGATTTGGATTGAATTACAGCTTTAGAACCTTTCAAGCGAAACTGTTGCCGAACCACTGTAACATCTACCCCAGTTTCAACTTTTGGGGAATGTGAATTTTTATTTCGGTGTAACTGAACCCAGAGAAAGGCTGCCTACGTATCCTTTCGGTTTCAAACACTTTTGTTTTTTTCTTTTTCTTTTATTTTCTTTTCTTTTCTCTTTCTTTTTCCTTTCCTTTTCCTCTCTTTCTTTTTTTTTTTTCGTTTTTCATTTCATTTTCTTTTGTCTCAATATTTTTTTTTGAATTATTTTCTCTTTTTTTTTTCAATAACACTTTCAGGTTCCAAATAGGGTAATCAAAGAAAAGGTAACCAGCTCAAAGGGTTTGCGAAGGGTTGATAGTGTTTGGGTAGCGAGAATGAAAGCCTTCATCATCCCAATCAGAGAATATTAATGTTGTGAAAAATAGATCAAACGTAATACCTTTTGACTGCGTCTGTATTGGCAGCTGGCATGGAGCCATTTCCTTCAATATCTCCCAAATACAATGCTCCATTTTGGTAGTATTCTTATTACAATGTATGGACCTTTCCAATCTGGAGCCAATTTTCCTTTAGCTGTTCCAAGTCTTTGTTTTATTTCCTTCAATTTATCTTTATTGCATTGTGATTCTTGATTCATTATTTCGAAGTCTGACAGCATTTTAGGATCTAGGCATGAAGTCCGCAAGCATGTCATGTTATTGAAATTTGTATTTAACAGAACTTAAAAAAGAATTAGAAAAGTGACAAAGTCGAGAAGAGAGACATGGACGATGAATATTGATTTCATTTGTTTGAATTTTAAAGATAGAAGGGTTTACATCGGAAAGCAAGACAATAAAATTAAAACATCCGGATTACACCCTGAAATAATTCGGACGCAGAAAGGATAGCAAGACTAGCTACCGAGACTCACATCTAATAGGGAACTTTTAGGTTTGGCGACCGTTTTTTTTTTGGGGCTTTTCTTCTGTCTCGGCAATGGCTGCAATGGCCTTCAATGCCAGATCAAATTCCTCATCTTCACAAATCATTCCGACTATTGGCTTAGTGTTGTGAGTAGGCAGAGGATTGTTTGTTGTATTAGGGGTCTCTTCATCCCTGAGAACTATTGACTTGGCCTCAATGATGTCCTCCATTGCTATTTTGAGAGTCCAACAATCTTCAGTATCATGTCCAACTGCTCCAGAGAGGTATTCACATCTAGCATCAGCTCGGTGCGAGGGGGACTCGGGGTTTGGCTGGTTCGGGGTCACTGGCTGCAGCAGACCTAGCCTGATTAGCTTTTGAAACAAACTTGAATATGATTCACCAATAGGGGTGAACTGATTCCTTCTGAGGGTCTCTCTTGGGCAAGGATTGCATTGGGGAACATTTGGTTGCGGATTATACAGAGCATGGTAGGGATGGGCATTTCTGGGAGGTGGAGCTCGGTTTTATGTATAATACTGTGGCTGCGTGTAAGTTTGCGCTTTCATCACCGCATAGGGAGGCGGCGCCACGACATAAGCAACATCTTGATGGGGATAATAGTGTTGTGGGACCTTAGGAAGCATATATGATTGGTTGAATGACCTGCAGGGCCCCCTCGAGCTCGAAGCCATCATGGCTCCCTCTTCTCTCCAGTTTCTGTTTACCGAACCCCCCGAACCATTTTGAACGGCCTGTGATGTGGCCTTAAAGGCAGCTTGGCTCAAGATCCAGCCCGTTTTCAAACCATTTTTGACCATCTCCCCGATTTGGATAGCCTCAGCGAACAGTCTACCCATAGCAAACATCATGTTCTGAAAGTAGTCCGCTTCTTGGGCCTGTAGGAAGACCATAACCATTTCAGCTTCGTCCATTTGAGGATTTACCCTGGCGACTTGCTCGCGCCATTTGACAGCATATTCATGGAAACTTTCCGAGGTTTTCTTTTTCAAATTGGACAAAGAGTTTTTGTCGGGAGCGATGTCTACATTATACTGGAACTAACGGACAAAATCTCAGGCTAGATCAGCCCACAGATGCCAATGGGCAATTTCTTGATCCATGTACCATTCAGAAGCAATTCCGGTGAGACTTTCTCCAAAATATGCCATTAACAGCTCCTCTTTTCCACCAGCGCTCCTCAACTAGTTACAGTATCGTTTCAGGTGAGTGATCGGGTCTCCGTGCCTGTCGTACTTTTCAAATTTTGGCATCTTGAAGCTAGTTGGCCAGTGGACATGGGGAAACATACAAATGTCGGAGTATGAGACACTCTTTTGGCCGCTTAAGCCTTGCATGTTTTTCAAGATTTGTTATAAGCTCTTCGGCTTCCGAGCCATTTCCTCTTGCTCGGGATTCTTGACAACCTTTTCTTGCTCAATCGAAAACTCATACTGTGGTTCTTGGGCATACGAGTCCAAAGTGACATGAGTCATATCAGGTTGAAATGGCGGACCTTGGAAGGTGAATGTTGGGGGTTTAAAGCATGGCCTAGGCACAGTTGGTTGTGCCATGGTGAAGACCGGTGCTGCAGAGAACATTGCTAGCGGTGCCTTTGAAGCCGGCGCCTGGGGTGAACCACATAAGGCATTCTGGAACCGTTAAATGGCATTGGAGGGTACCCACATGGGATAAACGGGTTGGACATAGAGACGTTGGCAGCCCCTCCTAATATCGGGATCAATTCAGGAAACCCAAAGATTGCACTTGGTGGTTCCCTCCCATTAGACCATGTGTCCCACATCTCTAGCAAACGGAGACGCAATATTCTGTTCTATTCAACAGTTGCTGATTCTAACAGTGGAATAACCGGTGTCGGGCCATTCTCGGGGTTAACAATTGGTAGATGACTTTCGGAGGCCATATGAACGTTGCCTTAAGATCTTGTGAAGTATGGGTGGGAAGTCAAATTACCAACAAAACCAACCACCTAAATAGAACCTGGCACAATTTCATACAACACAACCTTGTTAATTTTGAGACAGTTAACAAATAGGAAATTACATGTTGTGATACAATGCACCTAAACGGTTAATCGTTTATACCATGTATTTGAACGGTTGTGTGTTTCATCCAGGCTAACCATTTTTCGCTCTGTACCTCTTTTCTTTAAATCTTGATTTCTTTTTCTTTTTCTTTCTCTTTTTGTTATTTATCACTCTTTGTTTTTCTCTGTTATTTTTTGTCACTCTTTTCTTTCTTTTTCACTCAATTTTCTCTCTTTTTTCTTCGGTTTATTTTTAACTCAATTTGCTTAATGGCAATGATCAAATCCGATGGGGATTGCCTACGTATCATGATGCCGCATGAATCAGACCATTACGTAGTTCAGGAAGATCAAGAATAAATTAAATGAACTAACTCTTACTCTTATCCATGAAAGCTCCTAACAAGGAAATTTTTCTTTTAATTTCGTTTTTTTTCCTTAATTTTCGAAAGAAAGCTTCTGAAGAAGAAAGACAATATTTTGGATTTTTTGGTTTGATTTATTTGAAAGAAAGACTTCTAAATAAGAAAAAGAATATTTTTGGATGTTTGCTTCTGATTTTTTTTTAAATGTTTGGGAAAAATATTTCAAAATAAAGGAAACATGTATTTTAGATTTTGATTTTTGATTTTTTTAAATTCTTTTTTTCGTATGAAAGACTTCAGGAAGAAGGAAAGTATTTTTTGGGTTAAAAATCCTTTTTTTTATTTGAATTATTTAAGGAAAGACTTTTAAAGAAGGAAATAAAGAAAAATATTTTTGGATTTTTTAATTTAAAATTGGGGCCGGAACCGATGAGGTTTGCCTACGGATCTCACATTCGGTGAGAATCAGACCTACGTAGTTCGGTCAGTTTTGACAAAAACAGAAAAACATGGCTTTCAAAGACATTTACTTATTTTGAAATGACTTTTCTTTTGCTTTTTTTTTTTCAAAATTTCGGCAGAGTTTCGGAATTTTTTCAAAAACCTGAATTTTTCAAAACCGGGGGAATTTTCCCCCACCTACCTCACTCTTGGTTTTTCTTGATTATTATTTATATTTCTACTCTAAAAGTCGGTCAACATGCGAGCCAAAACAAACAAATGCACAAGTAGCACGTTAAATGCATCATGATGGTCTTTTAATTTTGGGTACACCTGTCCTAGACGGACCCAACCTCTGTGTTGAGTCCCCAAAGTTAAATGCACGTGATGCAAATAAATGTTCCTACTAGGGATCCAGCATGAGGCTATGTTATTCTAGGTTTGAATCCTGGGGTGCGTTGTTCTAGACCTGGCTTACCCGAGCGGACAACTCGAGCCAGCCGGGGGGGGGGG
>MCJB01052541.1:101662-131815 GCA_002018475.1 Nicotiana obtusifolia | reverse complement strand
GGCTTCAGTATCATTTAAAATAGTAAAATCTTTCAAACTCCGGTTACTAGTTGTCATTGTTACCAACTGTAAATCTATCAAACTCCGGTTACCGGTTGTCATTGTTACCAACTGTAACCTACAGTTGTCATTGTTACCAACTGTATTATCTCTGGTTACTGGTTGTCATTGTTACCAACCGTAACCTACAGTTGTCATTGTTACCAACTGTATTATCTACCCATCTCCGGTTATCAGTTGTCATTGTTACCAACTGTAACCTACAGTTGTCATTGTTACCAACTGTAATTATCATAATGGGTACCCTACGCTCACTGTGGGTGGTTCAGACTCCGGGAGGGGCTTCTTACGGCCCAACCGCTATATCATATCTCATGGCGGCGTGCCACCCGATCCCATTTACATCATATCCGTGGCGGCGTGCCACCCGATCCATTTCAAAAACATTTGAAACCATCATTTAGTTTTCAAAACTGAGTTCAAATAATGATTCCAATCATTAACAAATACCCCCGAAGGGTTTACATAACTGGCGTGAAGCCCAAATATGATTTCAGTAAACAGTGATAAATTACCCCTGAAAGGTTCACATAACTGGCACGAAGACCAAATATGGCTAGAAGCCCAAATCATTATATTATCAAATCAGTTCCAATCAAATAGGTAGTAAAAATCATCAATCGGGACGGACCAAGTCACAATCCCCAGTAGTAAACGACCCCACGCTCATCATCGAGCGTGTGCCTTACTTCAATATAGCACTACGATGTGCAATCCGGGGTTTCAAACCCTCAGAGCATCATTTACAATCATAACTCACCTCAAACCGGCTAAATCCTTAACCCGCGACGCCTTTGCCCTTTGAATTGGCCTCTACGTGCGTCGAATCTATCCAAATTCACAACAATTACGTCACAATATGTTGAGGGAATAAAACCCAAGCAAAAACAATCGAATTTACTAAGAAAGTCCGAAATTAGCAAAACCCGAGCCCCGGGCCCACGTCTCAAAATTCAGTACTTTTCACCCCAACGGGTTCCTTATCTTCTCACGAGTTTAACCATATAAAATTTGTCGAATTCCGACATCGGATTGGCTTTCAAATCTTAAATTTTCGTTCTTGGAAGATTTGAAAAAAAAATTCTGATTTTTCTTCCATAAATTCATGGATTCAAGATGTAAATGAGTATGGAATCATGATCCATGAAGGATTTATGATAAAGAACACTTACTCCGATGTTTTTCTTGAAAATTGCTTCAAAAATCGCCTCAGTCCGACCTCCCTAGCCCCAAATATGTTAAAATGGCCAAAATGGCCAAAACCCCCGCTTATAGACCCTTTCTGCCTCAGTTTGCGACCTCCTTGTCAATTCTGCGGTTCGCAGAGCTGATCCGCGGTCAATCCACGATCGCGGATTTGACAATTCTGCAGACTTTTTCCTTGACACGAAAATAGGCATAACTTTCTCATACGATGTCCGAATTGGACGATTCTTTTTGCTATGGCTCCGAAATTTCGATACGGATCTAATGCTTTAATTAAAACTGAATTAGGAGTCCATTTGCATAATATTATACCTCTTATTCTTGAAGATACGACATCGACACATTCTTGAAATGCCAAAGTTATGCTCTATCAACCATCCAAAATCCATTCGAGGCCCTCGGGACTTCAACCAAACACGCCAACATGTCCCATAACATTATTCCAACTTGTCCAACCTTCGGAACGTTCAAATCAACATCATAACATCAAATTCGCATCGGATTCAAGCCTAAGGAGCTCAAAATCTTCTAAATTGCTCTTTTGATCTAAACCCGACCAAACCACGTCCGAATGACCTGAAATTTTGCACACAAGTCATAAATCACATATCGAAGCTACAGAAACTTTCGGAATTCCATTCCGACCCTTGGATCAAAATCTCGCCTATCAACCGAAAATCGCCAAAATTCTAACTTCACCAATTCAAGCCTAATTCTACACGGAACCTCCAAAACTAATTCCGATCACTCTCCTAAGTCATAAATCCTCTCCCGAAACTAACCGAATCATCGGAATTCACATCCGAGCCTTCTAACTCAAAAGTCAACATACAGTTGACTTTTACAACTTAAGCCTCCTTGAAAGAGACTAAGTGTCTCATTTCTTACCGATTTCACTCCGAATGCAACTTACTCAATTCGATCACATGAAACACGGATAACGAAGCATAATGAGGTGGAAATAGGGGAAACAGAGCGCTAACTCGTGAGACGACTTGTCGGGTCGTCACAACCGCATTTCTGACCTGAACTTTGCCCACGAACCTGCTTGGGTTTGCGATCTCTTGGAGAGATATGCGGTCCGCATTTGAGAAATGCGACCGCATTCTCAACACCTGGTTTTCTGCAACTTTCTTTTCCAACGATGAATTAGTCCGTTTAACCACCCAAAACTCACCCCAAGCCTCTGGAATCTCAACCAAACACGCCAACATACTCCATAACATCATTCAAACTTGTTCCAACCTTCGGAACGCTCAAACAACCTCTCAACGCCCAATTCGAGTTGGATTCAAGCCTAAGGATTTCAAAATCCTCTAAATCGCTCTGTTGATCTAAATCCAACCAAACCTTGTTCGAAAGACCCGAAATTTTGCACGCAAGTCCTAAATCACATATCGAAGCTACAACAGCTTTCAGAATCCCATTCCGACCCTCGGATCAAAATCTCACCTAACACCCGAAAATTGCCAAAATGCTAACATCGCCAATTCAACTCTGATTCTACACCGGACCTCCAAAACTAATTCTGATCCCACTCCTAAGTCATAAATCATCTCCTGAAACTAACCTAACCATGGGAACTCACATCCGAGCCCTCTAACCCAGAAGTCAACATCCGGTTGACTTTCCGGTTTAAACCTTCTTAAAGGAGACTAAGTGTTTTGTTTCTTACCAAGTCCACCCGCACTCAACTACTCGACTTGGTTACGTCAAACACAGATAACGAAACATAATGAGATAGAAAATGGGGAAGACGGAGCAGTAACCTACGAGACGACTAGCCGGGTCATCACATGAACAAAATACTTAGTAGTAAAATTCAGATTTTTGGGGAACTAATGAAAGAAGAACCAAATCCAAATACTATTAGGCTCGGTTGAAACAAGACACAAACAAAAAGGAAGATTATATGTTTAGATTAAAAAAAGTATGAAAATTTGAAATTTTTGTCTTATCTTTGAAATCTGGGATCCCCTCTTCTAGTTTCCTTTGATAGTTTTTGGAAACAAATTAGATACAAAAGAGGTTTAATGGATAGCAAGCATTAAAAGCGTCTTTATTTTCCATTGAAGTCCAGCACGTTAGTCTCCAACTCTTTAGCTTGATATCTCGTAAATGGCTTTCTTGGAGCTTCCAAAACTCCAAGTGTCCTTGATGCTATCACCTAGCCAATTCACATCCTCTGTCCTTGAGCTCTTCCTCCCGATTAACAACTTCTTTATTTGCACTTGAAGTCTAATGGTCTTGTTTAGCAACTCTTTAGCTTGGCATCTTGCTAAAGGCCATCTTTGAGATTCCAAAGCTTCATCTTTGTCCTTGAATAGAGTTGAGCTTCCTAGAATGCTATCATTCCTCTCTTCTTGAAGAAACTTCGTCCTCGAATTTCGATCTTGCAAGAAGAAGAAAACACACACTAGTAAATGGCATCTACTAATCTGAAAAAATAACAGAAATAAAAAGAGATAGTGACCATGTGTCAATTTAACCCAATTAATCCTAATTGTAAATACTACCTTATAAAGCATATGGACATCATCATCCCAATAAAATTTATGCCCACCTAGATCAATACAATAAGAAACTCTATTAGATGCGCCACGCGATGGAACTTGCAGTTCGAACTTGTCGGTAAAGTACTCTATATAAACACATAACAAAGAAATTATAAAAGATTGATCACACATCCATTTAATATAAGTATCTCTACTTTCATGATATAGGCAACTATCTACAATTACAAATCTCATGGATTCCTCTACATGAAAGAGTATTTGATCACAAGTGTTACAACAATCATGCATATCCTCTATAATAGTAACAAACACCTTTAGAAGCTCACAATGAACATGAATTGAAGAATGACTTCCCATTATACAACAAAAATTACATTTTATCAAATTATTACACGAATGCACAATAGCCACTTGAATAAGAGAAGAAGAAATATTTAACTCATTTGCAAGCCTCTTCTCATAAATTTCATGCCTCTTTCCACCAAGTTGGAATAAATAATGGTCTATGTCATATACAATTTCTAAAGGAAGCAAATTACTCTTGTACTTTAACTGAGATATTACAATTAATGACTTGATGTGTATCAAAATATCATCATCCACAAAAATTATAAAGTCACCAACATAAGAAATACGAGTTATAATTCATTATCTCCAAAAAAACCGTAGGTGTTCCAGGAAGGCCAAGAATGCAAATAAACCAATTATACATATCATACTTTGAATTACTTACCAATGGAACGTCATCACCTTGTATTGTTTTATGCAGTGGCTTCAACTTGGCAATGCTTATAGGCAATTCCATTTCATAACTCGGTAAATAAGAATCGAAATAGTTAAAAGATTGAATAACAAAGAATTTAACCAAGCTTTTATCTTCCACCATCCAACTAGAATAGATATCGCCAAATTCATGTTAGAATCCAATTGGATCTTTTGCCACCATCTTTTGAGCCTTACCACCCCTTTCAAAAGGTATTTCAACACGTGGCTTCACAAAATCACAAGAACTAAAACAAGAAAGAGTTAATGGGTTAGGAAGTATAAAAAAGGTATTTTCTTGCTTACACTCTCTTTGGTTTTTATCACAAGACTAACATTTTCCTCACTCTTAGCCTCTTTTCTCTCACTAAAGAGTTTTTCTTTGCTTTCACTCAATCCCTCTTATTTTTCTCTCTTTACCTCACAAACTTTGTTCATCTCATTACCTTCTCTCATTTCTTTTTTCTCAAGACCACTCTTTACGTCACTTGACATCCCACTTTTTTTACTCAAAACAACCTCTCATTTTTCCTCTCTTGGAATGTCAACATGCACTCCCTTACTCCTCTCATTCTTTTCTCTCTCTTATTTTTTTATATTATCTTTAACAATTTTTTCATCTTCACAAATTTGTGAGGGAGTCAAACACCCAAGAATGAGTTTTTTCCCATTAACCTCAAAAGAGTATCTATTTTTTTCCATACTATATGAAGCACTTCTATAGAAAACTATTCATGGGAATGACATCATACCAAATCACATCCTCATATATTCCAATAGAAAATTGTAATAACACTTTTTTATCTACATTTACTCCATTCAACATGTAGGGTTCAATATGCTCAACACAAGGCAAGTTCAATTTCTCAACCATATAAGTGCTAATTAAGTCATAGCCAAATGCTTTGTCAATTCTAAGGACATAAATTGCAGACATCACTTTAGCTCTTGTTTGAAAAATAACTTTACCATTGTCTTTCTTCCATTCGGTATATTGTAAGTTTGAATTTTCAAGTTGTTGAGTTATAGCTCTCTTCCTTCCACTGTAACTACCTGTTCGAGACATCTTGGCATAGATTAAAGGAAATATGTGTCTCTCAAATTTGGCTTTTTCCTATAATGCTCTCACCTCTCTTTGCTTTTTTTCCTCTCGAAATAACCTTTGAACAAAATACTTCGTAGATTTATAGTTAAACTCAACTCATATGAAGTTGTTAGTAGTAAAATTCAGATATTTGGGGAACTAATGAAAGAAGAACCAAGTCCTAGAACTATTAGGCTCGGTTGAAACAAGACTCGAACAAAAAGGAAAGACTATATATTTTAATTAAAACGAGTAAGAAAATTTAAACTTTTGTCTTATCTTTGAAATCTGGGATCCCCTCTTCTAGTTTCCTTTGATAGTTTTTAGAAACAAATTAGATACAAAAGAAGTATCCTGGAGAGCAAGCAATTCTATTTTTTTTAACTGATTTTTTGTTTTTTTTTCTTTTCTTAAACTCGTCTTTTTTTCGCTCTTATGATTCAAGAAATCCCCAGAATTATGAAGAACGAAACCTTGATAGAACCGCTCTGATACCCCTTGATATCAACAAGGTCGGAAATCCAAACTAGAGTAACAATTTGAGAAATAAATGCGGAAGAAATAATAATAAGGAACTGAACAACTAGAATTGAAGTGCAGAAAATAAAGGATATGGGAAAACTCAAGAAAAGAATTTCAGGAACTTCCAAAAACACAAGTTCTATAGCCTTAACAAGATCCAAGCAACAGAGTCTTGATTTATTGAAGAAATCAAACGCCTTCACTTAAAAACAAATAAAAATAATAGATTCGGATCTTGACCGCTTTACGAGTAACTTGAGACAACAATCAATAAGTAGTATTAACCGCCTTCTAATAATACCACAAAGGAATCAAAAATATCACAATAGAGAAGTAATCTTACTACCTTGAATTATGAACAAGTAAAGGTTGAAAGATAAATCTCAAAACATAAGTAACAAAGGTTCAAAAGAACTCTCAAAGTATGATATTCTTAGTTAATCAAGTGCCTAATGAATGACAAGAACTCCTTATTTATCAGAGTAGAAGTCCTTAAAATTAGGTAGGGGGATTGCTAAGGAGTAACAAAAGTCATCAAAATTAGGCAGGGGGCTGCTAAGGGGTAACAAAAGTCATCAAAATTAGGGGAGTTGCTAAGGGGTAACAAAAGTTATCAAAATTAGGTGAGGTGGTTGCTAAGGAATAAAAGATACAAAAATATTGGAGGGTGGGCGGCCGATTCTATTTGGGGCAATTTGGACCTTAAAACTATTAGTTTGGGCCATTGGTTTGGACTCCAATTGGGCTCCCTTTGAAACACCCCTTTTGGATCTCTTTTAAGCACATTTTGAGCCCTTTTGGTGGAGTTCAAGGGCTGATAGGGTGACCCAATATTCCTCCTCTTGGACTTCAATTTGGGCCACCAAATAATTGTAAAACTTGGACAATTCATCTCCTTTGGGCTTGAGCCCTTACTCTACAATTAAAAGCTTCTTTATTTGCCATTGAAGTCCAGGACCTTAGTCTGCAACTCTTTAGCTTGAGATCTCCTCAATGGATTTCTTGGAGCTTCCAAAACTCCATGTATCCTTGATGCTATCAACTAGCCAATTCACATCTTTTATCCTTGAGCTCTTCCTCCCAATTAACAACTTCATTATATTTGCACTTGAAGTCTAATGGCCTTGTTTAGCAACTCATTAGCTTGACATCTTGTAAAGGCCATCTTTGAGATTCCAATGCTTCATCCTTGTACTTGAATAGAGTTGAGCTTCCTAGGTTGCTATCATTCCCCTCTTAAGATTTCGGCCACTGCTTCTTTGGAATGGTAGTTGGCCGATTTCTCCATGAGCGAGATTGTTGTCTCCTTATGTTTTGTTTTTTTACCTTTCCAGCTAATTCAACTAACTCATCTATAGTTACATATTGTTGTAATTCTACTACATCATCTATTTCCTTATTTAAACCATTCAAAAACTTAGCCATTGTAGCTTACTCTTCCACCATACAGTTATCTTGGATCATAGCCATATCCATAGCCTTAAAGCATTCATCCACAGACATGGAGGTTGCTCCAATATTTGAACAAGTTATTGTAGATCTCTTTGAAAGACTGATGGAAAAATCTCTTCCTCATTACCCTCTTCATCTCTTCCCAAGTAGCAATGAGTGCTTGTCCTTCTTGCAATATGTCCCTAGAAAGCTTTTTCCACCAGACTGCTGCATAGTCAGAAAACTCAACAGCAGCAAGTTTAACCTTTTTACCCTCTGAATAGTTATGGCAGTCAAAGATGGCTTCAACCTTTTTCTCCCAATCAAGGTATAAGTTTTGATCCCTTGTTCGCTTGAAATATGGCATTTTCATCTTTATACTACTTATATTATCATCTTCTAGTCTTCCTCTTTTTTTGCACCTATCTCTTCCTGCCCTATCAAAATCAATATCATCATTAAAATCATTTATAGGGTTTTTTTTATTTACAATGGGAGCAGGGGCACATTTATCCTAGCTCGAGGTCTAGAGGTATTTCCCCTCCTAAGTTCAGCTATTGTAATATTTTGCTCAGCAATGGTGTCCCTCATCTCTTGGAATTGCAAATTCCACCTTTCAAATTATTAGTGCATAGCTTGCAAGGTGAAATCATTCCTTCCTTTGATGTCGGCTTCTTGAAGAACTCTTCGCTCATCATCACTAGCTGCATGAGACATCCTGAACAAAGCAATATATATCTCTCAATTTGGCTTTTCTCTCTATATTTCTCACCTCTCTTGCTTTTCTTCACTCAAAGCAACTATTGATCTTTAATCTTTAGATTTATTAATAAATCTTACTAGTCACAAACCTTAGTGATAAGAATATGTAGTTAGAAAACGAAAAGAAAAGTGAATGACCAAACCTAGGAAGAATAGGAATTGGTTAGTAGGGAAAAAAAAGGAAAGAATTTTGGAAACCCAAAACCCACAAGAATAAGGAAAGAAGTTGCCTTAATCTTCAAAAACTAGGATCCACTCTTGTTGTTTCTTTTCTTGACTTGAAAACCAAATAATACTTAAATTTTGAAATAATAATGAGTAATAACACTTTTCTTTTTGGGATGATTTTCTTTTGCTCAAGAACCTCCCAAGATTATCAAGATTGTAAGTCTTGCTTAGCCTAAGCTTTGATATCACTTGATAACAACATGATAGGGGATTCGAAAATTACTAAAGAAAATCACGAAATGTGTGTGTGATGACCCGATAGGTCATCAAGAGTTTTAAATCTTAATTCGGTGTTCCGAAACCTCAAATAGCTTCTTTTAGCCTTCTTCAATTTGCGTGCGCAGTCCGCGCCTTTTTCCGAAAAGCTTTTATGTGAAAAATTGATTTAAATGAGAATTTGTGCCTTAAAAATCTATTTGAGTTGACTTCGGTCAATGTTTTGAGCAAATAAATCTGAACCCATGTTTTGACATCCGGTGGGTCTGCATCGCGATTCAGGACTTGGGCGTATGCCCGGAATCGAATTCAGAGGTCCTAGCTCAAGTTATCGCAATTTGTTGAAAATTTGAAGTTTAAAGGTTTAAAGAATTTATAAATCTGACCGATGTTGGACTTTGTTGATGCCGAGTCCGCATTTTTGGTCCGAAACTTGGTATAGGTCCGTTAAGATATTTATGACTTGTCTGCAAAATTTGGTGCCAAATGTAAGTTATTTGACGTGATTCTGACGTCTGGTTGTCAAAATGAAAGTTCTTACATTTTATTGAATGTTTCATTATTTTTGGTGTCCGATTCGTAATTCTAGGTGTTATTTTAGTATTTTGATCTCGCGAGCGAGTTAGTATAATATTTTTGGACTTGTGTGCATATTTGATTTGGAGCCCCGAGGGTTCGAGTGAGTTTCAGATAGCCTAAGAACCTTTTGATTTTTGAAAAATCTAGTTTTTGAGCTTCAGCTATCATCTGGTGTGTTGTGCTTCGCGATCGCGAAGCCATTCTCGCAATTGCGAAGGGAATCTAGGACAGGGGAGGATTTTGTTCTACGCGAACGCGAGATCTTGGTCGCCAATGCGAAGCATTGGAGGGTCTGCTCTTTGCGAACGAGCAGTTAATTGCGAACGCGTAGTATTGGATGGGCTAGGCTGGAGAGTTGAGGTAACTCTATGCGAACACGAGCCCAGTCTCGCGAACGCGGAAGTCAGGTGGGCTAGACCTTCGCGAACGCGAGGAGTTACTCGTGACCGCGTAAGCCAGTAAGGCTATACTCTTCGCGAACACGTCAGGTTTCATGCGAACGCGATGAACACCTGACACCAGTGATTTAAAACAGTCCCAAAATGGGATTTCTCCTGTTTTTCATAAACCTTCCATTAGAGCTCGGCCTATAGTCGATTTTGAAGAGAAAACTCAACATCAATTAATATTTTTGTACACTTTAACTCATTTTCTTTCATTTCTTACATCACCAATTAATTTATAGCCCTAATCTTTGTATTCCATGGTAGAAATAGGGAATTTGGGTAGAATTAGGGATTTTTGTAAATTTGGAATTTAGACCTCAAATTGAGGTCGGATTTTGAAATAAACTACATAACCGGGCTCACGGTGAATAGGTATGGTCTGAATTTGGGTTTGGACCAAGCGGGCCCAGGAGTTCAATATTGTTGACTTTTTCAATAATGACCTAAACTGAACCTTTTTCATTTGTGGATAGTTCCTAAGGATTATTTTGCATCATTTGGTTGATAATTTGCTAGATTTGGTTGGCTCGGAGGCCTGTTCGAAAGGAAAAGCCGTGGTTGAGCTTTGAGTTGATTTTTGGAGCGAGGTAAGTGTCGTGGTTGACCTTCACTTGAGGGGAACCACTTGTTTGCCTATTTGCTACATGTTTAAATGTTGGGTAAAATGTATATGTGACATGACAAGTACTTACGTGTTGTTGTTGGGTTGAAGCATCCGGTGTGACTTGTTTCTTGTAATTTACTCTCTTCTTTGATTTTGATATCCATGCTTATACTAGTTTATTACTAAATTGATCGTTCTTTCTGCATTTATGGGCTATTTATGATAATTGAGTTTCGCTTTTGAAGTTGAGGTTGGTATTTTGGAACCATTGTTACCTTATTCTTGCTTATTCAATCTCCCAAGTTGTTATATGTTCATTGTTACATGGTAAGGGAGAGTCTTAAAGCAGGAAGGGTGATGTCATGCCAATTATTGTTATATTTAATGATTTATACATAGTGAGATAGAGAGTTAAAGCACAAAGGGTGATGTCGTGCCGTAATTATTGTTTCATGATGAAATCAAGAGTAAAAGCACAAAGGGTGACGTGCCGTATTTATCATTTTTATGGAGAGATTGAGAGTAAAAGCACGAATGGTGATGCCGTGCCATTATTACTGTTTCATGGTGAGGTTGAGGGTGGAAGCACGAAGGGTGGTGTCGTGCAGTTTTTATTCATTATGTTTATCCATTTCATTGGCTAAAGGTTTATTTACTGTTTCACATTGTCATTTCCTGTTGTAGTACCATATCTTGTACCCCCTTTCGCATGTCCCCTCCCAATAGTACATGTTTAATATCTATTTGTTGTTCTGTTGTACGTATATTTTCATCTGTATAGGTTTATGTACGTGGGTGTCCTGTCATAGCCTAGTCACTACCTCATCGAGGTTAGGCTCGACACTTACGGAGTATATTGTGTTACTTGTACTCATACTACACTCAGCACTTCTTGTGCAGATCCTAGTACTGTTCCCAATTGTCCGTGAGGCACTCGGATTAGCTTATTTGGAGACTCGAGGTAGATCTACTGGCATCTGACAGACCTTGAAGTCCTCTTTCCCTCTTTCCCTATTCATTGTTCACTTCACTCGAGAGAGTTGTACTTATTTCAAAACTCTAGAAGCTCGTGTACTTGTGACTCCAGATCCAGGTTGTACTAGATTTTGGATTTTTATGCTATTTCGTACTTTATTTTGGCTTCATTTCTATTTAATTGGTTAAACTGTTCGAAGTGTTTAAAATTGACAAAGAATTACTCTAATGTTGGCTTGCCTTGCAAGTGCAATGTTAGGCGCCATCACGATCCCGAAGGGGGAAATTGCGGGTTGTGACAGAGTGGAAGCTAAAAGAAAATAGGGAAACGAAAAAGAACACAGAAATTAAAAATAGATTGAATTCAAGAAAGAGTTTCTTGAATTCAAAAAGTCTATTCTTGAAGTTGAATCCCGGCAGCAACAATTAGCTAACGAAGAACTAATCGCTTTTGATAAAGAACTAAAAACAAGAGATAGATTGTGAAACCCGACATTTTAGAATAATAAGAACAACAATAAGCATAAACTTTAATCATAGCACCATAAGTTGAGTCTTGAAGGTTGAAGAATAAATCCAAGAGTAGCCACACACAAGAGGAAAAGATAAATCTCACAATTTTTATTGATAATAGTCTAAATGTAAAAGCAAAGAAGATATTCTTTTATATAGAGAGGGAGTCACAATATTCTACCTAAAAAAATAAGGAAATAAAGTCCTCAACTACTTTGGACAACAAGTCCAACTACCATAGGAAAAGGTAAAAATCTAGAAAATAAAAACCAATCTTGGAAAGTAATTCCAATAATCTTAGAAAAAGAAAAAGAAAACCTTAACTACCTAGGAAAGCATCAAATATGTCCTAACAAACTAGGAAACAAAATAAGGAACTTTTGACTCCTTCTCCTATGTCTTGGTCGCTCCCCTTGAGCTGACTTGGGCGCCAAGTTAGCTCCTTTGTGGGTTGATTTAGGCGCCTAATGTAGGCCCTCCTTGGCTAGTTCGTGGACCCAAATCTACCTCTTCTTGGACTTGGACGAGGCCATGAAATGAATGTAGCACTTAGCTAAATCCTCTCTACTTGAGCTCTTCTTCCACCATTAGCGCCTTCTTGATCTCCCATTGAAGCCCAAAAACCTTGTCTTGCTTCCTCTTAGATTGAGACCTTGTGAATTGCTTTCTTGGTGCTTCTAAAGCATATCCTTGTCCGTGGAGCTATCACAACATATCCACATGTGTCATGATTATAACAATGCAATATGCCAAATTATCATCAAAATACATATGGGAATAATTCATTAACAAGGTGCATAAGAACATGAAAATTATAAAATGTGGATGGGTGTTCGATATATAAAGCATGAATACGGCTAAATCAATTAGAGCAACCTAGTTCATGTAGTCATAAGGTGATCAAGCATGTTTCATATAAAACATAACATCAAATGAGGCATATTAGAAGCCTAGAGTCTAACCCGGTCATATACAACACATTGCACTCGTGTACACATTTATGCCCTCACATACACATCACTTAAAATATAAAACAGTTAAGCAAAAAAGCGAAATCCTAAGGGTTATTCCCTCACATAAGGTTAGGCATGATACGATTCTGTGGAGTTTATACAAAAGTTAATCCTTGGTCAACTCTTACAACTTAAGTTTCCAACAACGGAACTAAGTGTTCCAATTCACTTTAAAACTTTCCCAGAACCAAACCAACTATCCTCACGAGTCTAAAAACAACAATCAAGCATACGAGTGACATCAAATGGGAAAACTAGGCTCAAATAACAAAATGATCAGCGAGTCCTTACAACCCAAAAATTGTGCTAATTGTGACGTTGTATGTATTAAACTACTTAGGGAAGTATAACCACTATATTCAAATTGTATCCTACCCGTCCCACAGTCTATATTACAATCAAATAAACTTTCTTTTGATCCTTGACTAAGTGAGCTCGAATTAGTAGAGTATTACACTAGGGCATGCCTATGGTACATCTTGTGTGGCACACGAACTCTTTTTCTAAGAGTGAGCAAATTCTTTCTATTCTGATTTCCTTATTGTTATTGAATCTTATGTGTGTGAGACTACTCTATATTGTTTGTTACGAGGAGAACATGACTTGTGAAGGAAAAGTGATTCCTTTGATTTCTTTGTTAGAGTAAGTGAGCAGTTTTTAGAAAAATGTGTGCTTTTGAGTCGAATATTGAGGCTAGACTGTTATAAGATGGTGCTTTATCTGCTTTATATATTTTTGGCATGACGATTTAGGAAATTTGTTTGACAAGGTCGAACTCTCTCTCTCTGAAGTGTAGTTTGTTTTGCTCGAGGACGTACAATGATCTGAGTGTGGGCTATTGATAGTAGTCTAGAAGCATTGATCTTGGTCTTCATTTCATATATTATTGACTGCATCTCAATCGTGTTTGAGCTTAAATGTGAAGATTTTGTTCTTATTAGGTGATTTGTGTGTTCATGACTTGAATCCGAGAAAGAACAGGTATGAAGCATCGAAGTTTGAGTAGAATCCTAAGTAAATCATCCGAGATCAAGTTTGAGGTTCGAGGACTGACTTTGTATAAAAAAACTGGAAGAAAAATGTATTTTAGAGCAAAATGACTTGGGGCGTGCCCTATGTGACGCATCAGTGCATTATTTTATCAGATATGTGTGAAGTTGAAAGAGTAAGCAGTTGACATGCCTGACAAAAAAATGCATTACTACCCGAGGGTATTACATGACGCAGTTGCACAAAATTTCACCAAATTTTTGGAAAGGTTCATAGCTATTGTCCATAGAGCTTTCTGTTAGTTTATCTCTTGGAATTGAAGCTTATTTGAAAGAAAAACCTTAATTGCAGGAATAATTTAATTAACGAGAGAACTCGCAAGAATCAATAGAGTCTAGAAGTGAACAAAAGAAAAAGAATTGGACCCCGAGATTGTAGTCTTGCATCTGTCTCGTTAATTGTCCTTATTTCTCATATTAATAATTGTTACTTCCGTCCAATTTAGTTTGTTAATCGTAGTTATTAATCATCTCAAACCAAAAGATTTATTTATCCTGAAGATTTTTAAGTCAATAATTGTTTAAACATTATTTAAAGAATCCCTATGAAAATGATCCATAACTATACTACATTTGATTAGCAAGCATTCGATTTATACACCGTATTTTGCGCTCGTCATTTTTGAGGTTGTAATTTGCAACTTATGGAGATGGCTTGATGTGGGTAAACGATAATAGCCAAATGAAGTGATTTATCTTTGGATGCAGCGGTAGTTCATAGATGCATTGAAACCTGGGAGATGCAGGGAGCTTTTGAAGCGATTGATAGAGATATTTGGTCATACAATTGAGTATTTTTGAGCTGGGATATACAGAGTTGTGCCAATCTTGTGATCAAAGTATTCGGCAATTCAAAAGGAAGCTGACTAATATCTATAGTGTTGTTGTTAACGTGTATTGCTAGTTTGGAATCATGGTCATTCCAAGGGCGTGGGCGCTCTATCAGGCTACAGAGAGTTATTTTAGGTTCCAGCCAAGGATCAGTCCCAAAATTAGAGTGAGCGCCATTGCCGATTTTCCAGATAACCTCTTCTTGACAATATAGCAACCTTTCATTGTGGATTTCCAAGTATTTGAATATGATGTGATGGTTGATTGTGCAGCTTATTTAGAGATAAGTATTGATGCCCATAGGGATTTGGGAGAGTGGATCACGTGCCATGATAATCCTGCTAGTAGGGCATAATTTTTATCTGTTAGATTTTGGATTCTCAGACCTCCAGCACTTTTAGGACGGAGGATCGTGTCCCATTTAATAAGGTGTAGTTTTCAATTTTGGGTCGTGGCTCCCCAAAGGCGATTAACTTCCTTTAAAATAGAAATAAACTGCATGATAAGATTGGGTAGTGCATTAAGGGTGGATTTTAATAACCATTTTCTGCCAGCACCATTAACATGGTTGTCTTCCACCCGGCTAATCTAATTTTAAAATTCAAGGTGGAATTGGAAATCTGACTTTGATGGTTATTTTATGAAAATTGGAAATCCTAAGTATTTTCCTTGCTGCATCCCTCTTTCATGCCAAACGAAGTGAGAACAAATTGCTCCTGACGAGATGTATTTTTGGAGAAGAAAAGTTTGGATTTTGTGTAATTTATTTTCTGCCCCAAAGTTTCAACGAAGTGATTCAGAATATAAATAATGGTATGTGGCAGAGTGTTGGACAGTCAAAGAATTCACACCTTCAGGAGGTAAAAGTAGCGAAATAAGGAAGCTTGGATAGCTATATGGGCATACTAGAAGAGATAAGATTAGGAACAAAGATATACATGGCAAGGTATGAGCGGCCTCCATGGTGGACAAGATGCGAGAAGCAAGGCTGAGATGGTTTGGGCATGTGAAGAGAAGGAGCACAGATGCCCTAGTGAGAAGGTGCGAGAAGTCGGCAGTAATAAGTCTAAGGAGAGGTAGAGTTAGACCAATGAAGAATTAGGAAGAGCTGATTAAATACGACATGACACACCTTCAGCTCACAGTGAACATGACCCTAGATATGAGGGCACGAAGGTAGAGGATTAAGGGAGAAGGTCAGTAGGTGGTCGAGCGATTTTTCTTTTCTGTGGGAGAGGAAAGTTCTAGTTTAGAGCACCTCATCTGCTCCCTCTTCTCCTCCTCAATATTTTTATTGTTATTAAAATTATTATTATTATTATTATTATCATTATTATTATTATTATCATTATTATTGTCATCATCATCATCATTATCTTGTTTTAAATTGTATTACTACTGTTATTTCTTATACTTTGGTTATCTTTACTATTTTAGCTGACAATACTTTTCTTTTCTTAAGTGTTTTCATCTTAGATTTTTTTCACTCTTTTATCTTTCAAACCTGTTACGAAAATGTTTTTCTTGAGTCGGGGATGTATCAGAAATAATCTCTCTGACTCACAAGGTAGGGGTAATCAGAGTTTGTCAGTGATAGGTCTATGTGATTACCCGGCCGGTTGTTTTATATATTATATCTCTGTTTCCCTATTTATTGCTTATTTTATGTTCATTTGTAGCTATTTGACTTTCCGGGGTGGTTGTCTTAGTTCCTGAGATGTTTCGGAGTAAATTGGGACACTTAGTCCCAATATTGGAAGCTTAAGTTGAAGAGTTGACCGAAATTTGACTTTTTTGTAAACGACTCCATAAAGGAGTTTCGATGGTTCCAATAGCTTTGTATGGTGATTCTGGACTTAGGTATATGTCCGAATTTGGATTTAGAGGTTCGTAGGTTAATTCAGTGCATTTTGGCGAAAGTTGAAAAGTTGAAGGCCTGGAAGGTTGAGGGATTTGACCGTGATTTGAATTTATTGTTACCGGGATTGGATTTAGGTTTCGGGAGATTAAATAGATCTATTGTGTCATTTGGGACTAGTTTTCTATATTTGAGGTCATTTGGAGTTGATTTGATATAGTTCAGCATTGGTTTTAGAAGTTAGAAGTTCATTAGTTACATTAGGGAATTGGGGTGTGATTCGTGATTTTGATGTTTTTTGATATGATTTGATGCTTCAACTAAGTGTATCGTGTTTTAGGACGTGTTGGTGTGTTTGGATGGGGTCAGAGGGGGCCTCATGTGTGTTTAGATTGAATTCGGATTAATTTTAGTCTTGGTGTGTTGGCTGAAGCTTCAGGCTTCTGGCGCTTTCGCACCTACGGTGGGCATGGCTGCAGATGCAGTGCCGTAGGTGCTGGTAATGGCCATGGATGCAAAAAGAAGAGAAGACTAGGAAGACCGCAGGTGAGTGTGCATTTCCGCTGAAGCGGATGCACTTCTGCGATGAGAGGTCCGTAGATGCGGAGCGTTATTGGTGGGCCTTGGTCGCAGATGTGACAGATGATCCGCAGGTGCGGATTCATAGGAGCGGGTGAGGAATCGCAGGAGCAATCTCGCAGGTGTGGAATTTTGACCGCAGGTGCGCTTGGTCGGGAAGTTAATGAAATTGCACATATGCGATGGTTGAGCCTACCGGTGCGACTCTAAGGGCCGCAGATGCGGGATCGCTGGAAAGGATCTTTTAAGACGAGGGTTTGGTCTTTTCTTCTCATTTTTGGGATTTTGGACTCGGACTATGGCAATTTTTGGAGAGTTTTAACGGTTGTTCATTGGTGGAATCAAATAGTTTATGCAGCCTATGCATGAGTGTAGACTTGGGAGGATTCATTGGTTACATAGTGGTAGTGCCCATGGCAAGGTCATAGACAGATTTGAGACTACACAAGTGGGCTATCTCCTAAGAGAAGATTTGAGGTGGTACGGTATCTTTTGAGGTTGCTACGGAGAGATTTACCTTCTATCTGATGGGATGTATATACTATGATGTGAGTCTGGATCGCTTGAGGAAGATGGAACGACTGTCCTGAGGTTGACTATGCATTTGGGATGTGTTATGGCTAGTGCAACATGGCTTATGAGAAATCCAGCTGATTAAGGAGGAACGATCATTGTTCGTAGATTATGTGATTGTGGATTAAAGACAAGTAGGAGAGCTTAACATCGACATTTGGATCACATGGTCATGTGTCGTCGTATTCCTGGACTTTGATGCGCTTGTTGATTAGTTATGGCCCGAGGATAATAACTTCGAGATGGATTCGGACAAGGAATTTGCTGGAGGCGTGTTACATTTCACCTAGTTGTTATATGTAGGTGGTGGAATGGCTTATGTTTGATAGTCCTTGGTGGATTGATTTGTAAAGATATAGGATTCGCTCGGTTTTTCTTTGGAGTATTCACCTGTTGGCGGAACCACGATTGTTCGACATGTTTGGCTATGTACTCGGGGCTAGGACTGAGTGGGTGACCCTCGAGGATGGTTCTAGTGGGTTCAAGATTTAGGATGTGGTACCTATGGACTTTTGGATTCGTTGTATGGTCCAGGACTTGAGATTTACGTCAGATTGTGGGAGAAATTTGGAGCACTTTTGTATTATTATTAGTTCTGTGAGGTAATTTTTGATGGATGAACCAGCTTCGGGTTCATAGGAGATCTCTTTAGAGCAGGTATTTTGGTTTGAGGTACTATTAGGTGTATAGGAGGGAATAAGTGGCTTACAGTCTTAGGACGACAAGATTTCTGTGTTAGGATCACTTGGGATGGGTTTTGATTGAGGTCCATAGTTTATTAAGAAAGAGAAGTGTTACCGTTAAGGCGAGTCATGAGTAATCTGAGAAAGTTGGGTTTGTTTAGCGGTGGCTTGTATCGGCATGGCAACAAAGATGATCAGTTCCTTTGGCATAATAGGGCTTTACAGATGGTTTGTGGCAATACCTTTCGGGTTTGGCAGTACGTGTGACTTGGTTGATTTTCAGAGATTCAATTCTGATGGCTTGGTTAGGTGCAGATGGATTTTGAAGAATTTATGATGATTTTTGACTACGACTTGAGGTTGATGTATTTTATGGATATAGGGAGGTTGTTGCATGTTGTGTTTTTTCTCCTGAACTGAGTTAAGTAGAATATTTCTAATTGATTGAGTGTGTACCCTATTCGTGATTCAGGATTGATAACAAGATTTTTGTACTTTGTGTTGTCACATGACATATGCGGTGAGTCGTATGGGATTGACATGGAATGAACAAGGCTGCAGTTCAACTTTGGTAGGTATGTCATGAGTTCTAGACATCATTGAGGATTTCATATGTTTAAGAGGATACTATCACTATCTTGCATCGGCGGACAAAAGCGTGTGTTGTAGGAGACGCGTCGTAGACTGATTTGTGGAGGCTTGACTAGTACATTAGAGATTTTGTGGTTGGTGACTATGGATGTTCAGATTTATTCCATTTGGTGCGGAGGCTTATGGGGCTATTTCTAATGAGGCGATTGAGCGTGCGTGTTATATCAATCATTTAAGTGGGAGAGATAGAGATCATGCATGGAGATTTTGTATTTCAAGGCTTAGAGATTTGATCCTTGTGGGGGTAGCTTATTTCGTCGGTGGCAGACTATGGAAGGGTATTAAGGGTTAGACAGCTGATTGTATGTGATGCAATATTAAACGCGGAAACAAGAAAACAAAAGATAGAAACAAGACGCTCTATGAATTATCAAGACAACAAGTAGGAACTAGTCTACTTACCTTCTTGATGAAATCAAGGAGTACCTATACTATACAAACGGCCCTCAAGATAACGATGATCTTGCAAATTGTTCGATCAAACAAGGAAACAAGTTTAATTTTGAATCACACCAAAATTGCACAAGTTAAAGTCACACGTTTGGAAGCACAAAAGGCTTGGCCGAAATTTCTTTGTAAAATTAATGTCAAAGGTCCTAAAAATAATAAATTCTTTAGGCTTATATAGATTGAACCTTTACCTAAATCAACTAAGAAAAGAATAACTAGTTAACTAAAATCAACTAGGAAATAAATAACTAACAAAAAGCCACAATTTGGCTAAGTAAAGAGAACAGCCACGCAGGACCCCAAGTAAGAGGCAATGTCTTCCGTAGCAACACAATAACACAACATAAACACAAATGTACATCATCAATAAATATTTCGTCCAACACAAGATGTGTGAACGCTTGGCTCTTATCCAAGGCTAACCAACGCCTTTTTCTTGTCTTATCCAACATTAATGGCATGAACGTAGCTTGATCAGGTTGGCCTGCTTCATTCTCCCCTTCTTGAGAAGATTTCGTCCTCGAAATTGAACCATCTTCATCTTTCAAAGCACAAGGAGTCAAATCAGAGACATTGAATGTCTTAGAAACAGCATAATCAGCAGGCAGGTCTATGACATAAGTATTATTAGTGATCTTCTACAACACTTGAAATGGTCCATCTCCTCGTGGAGACAACTTCCCTTCCGTATGGTTTGGAAATCGTTCCTTGCGGAAGTGCACCTAAACCCAGTCACCTCTCTTTAAGTCCAGCTTTTTCCTTCCTTTATTCTTCTTGACCGCTACCTTTTCATAAGCATCCTCCAAAGTTTTCCTCACCTTAGCATGCAATTCGAGCAACGCGGCTGCCCGATTTTCTCCATCAATGCTAATAGCTGCATCTCTCGGCAAAGGAACAAGATCAGTGGTATCAAATTATTAAAACCATAAACACATTCAAGTGGAGTAATGTTAGTCATACGATGAACAGTTCTATTATATGCAAACTCCATAATAGGTAATCAGTCAGCCCAAGTGCTGGACTTCCCTTTGGTCAAAGCTCGAAGAAGAGCTCCCAAGGTGCGATTAACAACCTCAGTTTGACCGTCAGTCTGTGGATGATGTGATGTAGAAAACAAAAATTTGGTGCCAAGAGCACCCCACAAACACTTCCAAAAGTGACACAAAAACTTAGCATCCCTATCACTAACAATAGTTCGAGGCACTCCATGCAAGTTTAACACATTAGCAATGAACAAAGAAGCAACATGTTGTGCATCATCACATTTTTTACAAGGAATGAGATGAGCCATCTTAGAAAACCTATCAACAACCACATAAATGCTATCATGACCACCCCTAGATCGCGGCAGCCCCATCATAAAATCCATCGAAACATCTACCCAAGGACAAGTAGGAATGGGTAAGGGAGTATACAAACCATGATTATTAGACCTAGACCTAGCTCTTTTACACTCAAAACACGCTCCACATATTCTCTCGAAATCTCGCCTCATCTTAGGCCAATGGAACAGTTCCACTAATATAGCTAAAGTCTTGTCTACCCCAAAGTGTCCCATCAAGCCCCCACAATGCGCCTCACGCACCAACAACTCTCGCCACAAGGACTCGGGTATACAAACTCTCCCCTTCTTAAAAAGGTACCCATCATGCCACTGATACTTCTCAATCCGCTTCCCACTAGCTATGGCATCACACACACTCTTAAGTTTAGGTTCATGCTCACACATAGACTTAATACTCTCAAAACCCATCAACCTAGATGCTAACATGATAGCCAAAGCAAACTTCCTAGATAGTGCATCAGCTACTACATTCTCCTTTCCCTTCTTGTAATGAATCACGTAAGGGAAACTCTCAATGAACTCTATCCACTTGGCATGTCATTTATTTTGTTTCTCTTGACCCCTAAGATGTTTGAGTGACTCATGATCACTCCTAATTACGAATTCCTTAGGCCATAGGTAATGCTGCCAATAAGCTAAAGCTCTCACGAGGGCATACAACTCTTTGTCGTACGTAGAGTAATTCAAGGCACCCCCTTCAACTTCTCACTAAAATAGGCAATAGGCTTCCCATCTTGCACAAGAACACCTCCAATTCCCACCTCCGAGGCGTCACACTCAATTTCAAATGCCTTACTAAAATCAGGTAATTGTAACAACGGGGCAGAACTAAGCCTACGTTTCAACTCTTGGAAGGCACCCTCTTGCGGCTCCCCCCACACAAACGGCATGTCTTTTCTCACCAACTCCGTGAGTGCTGCTGCTATGGTGCTAAAGTCTTTAACAAAGCACCTGTAGAAACTAGCTAGTCCATGGAAACTTCTAACATGTGAAACAGTAGTAGGAGTAGGCCAGTCTCTAATAGCTTCTACCTTAGATTCATCTACTTCAACACCATTAACACTTACAACAAATCCCAAAAATACAACTTTCTCTACACAAAAGGCACACTTCTTGTAATTAACATATAACTTTTCAACTATTAATACTTCAAATACTTGCCCTAAGTGATCAACATGGTCATCTAAACTTCTACTATAAATCAGGATATCATCAAAATAGACAACCACAAACTTATTAAGAAATGGTTTAAGCACATGATTCATTAATCGCATGAACGTACCAGGTGCATTGGAGAGACCAAAAGGCATAACCAACCATTCATATAGACCAAACTTGGTCTTGAATGCAGTTTTCCACTAATCACCCGGTTTCATATGGATTTGGTGGTAATTGGACCTAAGATCAATCTTAGAAAACACACTTGAACCACATAACTCATCTAGCATGTCATCTAACCTAGGGATAGGATGACGATACTTTACCGTTATCTTGTTGATAGCTCGGCAATCAACACCACATCCTCCAGGTGTTGTGTTTCTTTGGAACCAAGATCACGGGTACGGCACACGGACTTAGACTCTCTTGAACTAGCCCCTTATTCAATAGCTCGTCCACTTGTCATTGCAACTCCTTAGCATTCTGTGTATTGCTTTGATATGCGTGATTGTTCAGAATTTTTGACCCGGAAAAAAGTCAATTTGGTGTTCTATCCCCCTCAACAGAGGCAGTCTACCCGGCATCTCTTCGGGAAACATATCCACATATTCCTGCAAAACATCATTAACAACACTAGGCAAAGGGTGAACGTTAGTAGAAACTTCATCGTCACACTCAACCAAATCAGCTCCCTTATCTTCCTCAATCTCCTCGTCACTCTCCACCTCACAAACAGTACCACCATGTTCAGGTCTTACGGTAGAACCATCACTAGTTCCTTCCCCGGCATTCTTCCAAGTACTAGAGGTTCTTTCAAGGTTCTCCACTCGGATACTAAGCGCCCTTACTTCAGCCCAAAGCTTGGCTAAAGTAATATCTGTCACAACCTTTTCACCTTTCGTAGCCATGTACCTGCAGAAGAAACAAGACTAGAGAATGTGTTAAGGTCAGCTAAAAATTCTCTCTCTCACTTTTTGAATGACTCTCGGGTTCACTCAAATTTTCGGGTAGGATTTCACACTAGTATTCAAATTGGCTTCCTCTAATTGACCAAGTTCATTAGCGACCTTTCAAGTTCACAAGATCAATAGTTTTCTTCGGGGTGAGTGAAGTTATATGACTCGATAGGCGGACAGCCTTTTAATTGAGCATAAGAATCCAAGAATTATCTACAAAAGTGGAAATTCTGAGTTTTAGCACGAGGTCCTAAGAATTACTAAGTAGAAAATTACCTAAGAATTACTAATTAGAATTAATGTATTCAAGAAAGAATTTCGAAATAGAAGAGATAAGGAAATTTTAGAAGCTTTCCCACTTTAGTTTGGAGAAGAACAATCCTCTCTCCTTAGCCCTTAGGATTTTCGGCCCCCCTTCTCCTTTTCCAACACAAATTCTCCCCTCCTCTCCTTTTCCAAATAGAATTTCACTCCTTGAAACTTCTCCCTTTTGTATTGGGAGTTGTTTCCTCCTTGGACTAGAATTAAGGTTTCCTATTCTCCCTCTTTCTCCTCCCAAATTCGGCCTCCCTTACACTTTTTAGGCCCTCTTCCACGTTTTTCAACAATACTCTTTCAAGAACAACAAATTAAAGTTCAAGAACTTCAAGAATTCAAGGCAATCTTGTTAAGAACGTTTGAGGATTCAAGAACCTCTTCAAGAACAACGTAAAACTCTTCAAGATTTCAACCAGGGTTTTCAAGAACGGTTTTTAAACAATCAAGAACTTCAAGATTAGTTTCAAGAATGGTTTTTAACAATCAAGACTTCATGATTTCAACCCTAGATGTTTTAGCAACTTCAATCAACAACAATTCTCGGTTTTTCTCTTCTTTTCTTTTTTGTCACGTTTTTCTTCTTCATTTTTTTTAATCAAAAAATGAAATTAACGAAAGAACCTAAACTAAGGAATGAAGAACAGGATTAGGATTGTAGAAACAAACCCGTTCCAAGCTCTGATACCAACTGATGTAATATTAAACGCGAAAACAAAAAAACAAAAGATAGACGCAAGACGCTCTATGAATTATCAAGACAACAAATAGGAACTAGTCTACTTACCTTCTTAATTTCATCAAGGATTACCTACACTATACGAACGACCCTCAAGATAACGATGATCTTGCAAATTGTTCGATCAAACAAGGAAACAAGTTCAATTTTGAATCACACCAAAATTGGACAAGTTAAAGTCACAAGTTTGGAAGCACAACAGGCTTGGCCGAAATTTCTTTGTATAATTAATGTCAAAGGTCCTAAAAATAATGAAGTCTTTAGGCTTATATAGATTGAGCCTTTACCTAAATCAAGTAGGAAAAGAATAACTAGTTAACCTAAATCAACTAGGATACAAATAACTAACAAAAAGGCCACAATTTGGCTAAGTAAAGAGAATGGTCATGCAGGACCCCCAAGTAAGAGTCAATGTCTTCCATAGCAACACAATAATACAATATAAACACAAATGTACATCATCAACAAATATTTCGTCCAACACAAGATGTGTGGACGCTTGGCTCTTCTCCAAGGCTAACCAACGCCTTTTCTTATCTTATCCAACATTGATGGCATAAACGTAGCTTGATCAGGTCGGACTGCATCAGTATGCGTCATGAATGAGATCATTGTGGATTTTGGTAGGTTATCTACCTATTTCGGGCTGATGAATTAGTTTGGGGGCTTATTGGTAGATGTTAGAGAATGAGTACACTATATTGGATCGAAATTGCTTATTCAGTGGAGCATTTTCTATGGGGTGTCATCAGGCCAAATGGATGTTATTCTGCCTTGAATTATTTTATGTGTTACTCCCGGATGCTATGATGGGTTGTGGGGCTACTTGACTAGTTACACGCATGTTGTGGTTCTGTTTTGGCCTCGCGGAGGTATATGAGTGAGATGGCTCTGGAGATGTAGATTTGCTTATTTCATCTCAGTTGCGCTTACCATTTTATAGCGTGTTATGCTACTTGTCTCCTATGGTTATGATTATTCACGGTATGTGCTGGTTGTTGATATACCTATGGTTAGTGGGCATGAGGGTTATGGCTCAAACGAGTATTCCTGCGTGGAGCAGTATGATGATTGGATCAGGTTGCATGCCGAGTGTTATGCTTGGATACGACTTCTAGGGTTTGCTCCGTGTGTTTTGTTTCTACTTTGTGGGATGTATTCATATTATTGTGTTTTTGTGATTGTATCTACCAGGCTTGTTGGACAGTTCTCTCATTCGGTTCTCTTTTTGTTATTTATTACATTTGGGTTGTTTCTTATTTGGTACATGGATTGCATTGTATGAGGTTTTAGATGGAATTAGTGTGGCTTGTCGGTTGGGCAATTTGTATTGGTTAAGATGTGGTTATTGGATTTGGAAATAGTGCAATTGGAGTTGGATAGGGTGTGTTTTGAAGCAGAACGTCACTAGTCAGCTCAAATTTTGGCAGTGATACTTATTGAGAACTCCATGACTTGTTGATTTGATGAGTGGTTATGGGTTTCTGCATGTTTTTTTCGCAATTTGCAGCATTGCGAGGCTTTGGAACGAGGTTCTATTCATTATGAGGTACATTACCGATACCAGGCTTGGTAATGAGCAACTATTGTGGTCAGAATATATTGCTAAGGGCATCTGAGCGATGGGTTACGTCATGAGGTTATACCTTGGAAACATATTTATGGTTCTCTACAGGTTTATGAGATTGATACAGTGTATATCGAAGAATAAAACCAAGCGGAATTTTTGGATGTTGGAATTTCCTAAGGATTGTGAGTTAGGGTTCAAGGAAGATCTTTGAATCCGGATTGTGTTAATGGGCTTATATGGCTTGAGGCGACGTGAGATCACATATGAGTATGTGTATGATGAGCGATGCAGTGATTTGACAGATTTGGAACCACTCTTGGCACGTTCGAGAACGAACATATTTTAAGTAGGGGAAAATGTAACGACCGACCAGTCGTTTTGAACTTTAGTATTTCGTTAGGTAGTTTGAGATCTTGAGTAGCTTGATATGATGTATATTGAATTGCGTGTCCAGTTAGTATTGATGTTCGCAGGGTTCGGGGTTGATTTGGTAGAATGATTCTCAATTGGGAAGCTTTAAGTTAGAAGAATTGACCAAAGTTTGCGTGACAACCCAACTGGTCGTCTTGTGCCTTGTAGCCCCGTTCCCATGTTTATTACTTATTTTGTGTTCACTTGTGGTTACATGACTTGACAAGGTGGTTGGTTTGGTTCCGGGGATGATTCAGAATAAATTGACACATTTAGTCCCAAGGTTGGAAGTTTAAGTTGAAAGAGTTGACCGGATGTTGACTTTTGTGTAGACGATTTTGGAATGGAGCTTTGATGGTTATGATAGCTTTGTATGGTGATTTTCTACTTAGGCATATGTCCGGATGTTGATTTGGAGGTCCGTAGGTTGGATTGATGCGTTTTGGCGAAAGTTAAAAAGTTGAGGGTTTGGAAGGTTGAGAGGTTTAGCCGAGATTGACTTTTTCAAAATCGGGGTCAGATTTTAGTTCCCGAAGATGGAATAGGTCTTTGTGTCATAACATGTGTGAAAAATTTTAGGTCATTAAGAATTGGTTTGGTATGATTGGGCATTAGTTTTAGAAGTTAGAAGTTCATAAGGTTTGAATTGGGGTGTGATTCATGATTTTGATGTTGTTTGATGTGATTTGAGGCTTCAACTAAGTTCGTAGCGTGATTTAAGACCTGTTGGTATATTTTTTGAGGTCCCAGGGGCCTCGGGTGAATTACATATGGTTAACGGAGCAGCAGATGGACTTAAAGCATTACTCATGATCTTTGGTTGTTGGTGTAGTCACATCTGCAGTGGGCTTAGCCGCAGATGCGAAGCCGCATGTGTGGCTGGAGGGTTGCAAGTGCGAAATAGGGCCTAGCTTAGGTATTTTCGCAGGTGCGTGCTGAGGTTCCGCAGAAGCAGATTTTGGACTTGAAGGGCAGGAACCGCAGATGCGGATAACTTCCGCAGGAGCGAACTTGCAAAAGCACGAGTACGACTGCAGAAGCGGGATTTTGGCCGTAGAAGTGGCAAGTCAGATGTTAATGGATTTAGCATAAGCGAGACTCTTTTCGCAAAAGCAGAGTCGCAGGTGCGTTAATTGAGCCTACTGGAGCGAAATTGCCGGGCATTGTTTAAAATCGAAGGGTTTTGTTGATTTTCTTATTTTTGGGATTTTGAAGTCCGGGCTTGGGCGATTTTTTGAGAGGTTTCCATCTAGATTGAAGAGTTAAGTGACTTTTAATCACTTTTGTCAATAAATATTGAATATCCACTAATTTTTACACCTATATTTCTTGAATCTAAGTTAGAATTTGGGGATTTTTGGACTATGTTATTGGAGAGTGAAATTTGAGGATTTGAGGGATGATTTGTGGTTAGAATTGGATGATTTTGGTATGGTTGGACTCGTAACTAAATATGTATTCAAAATTAGTTAATTTTTTCGGGTTCTGAGGCGGCCCCGTGGTTGAATTTTTGACTTGAGTTAAAGACCTTAGCTTTATCATTTGGAATCACTTCCTATTGCTTTTATTGATAATAATACGTTATTTTGTTATATTCGAGCCTTCTGGAGGTTGATACGCGTCGGAAGGGCTTGTTAGTAGAGTGATTTGGTTTGCTTGAGGTAAGTATCTTATCTAAACTTGGTTGAGGCACTAGTTGCCCAAATTATTTGTGATAGCTACGTGCTACGGGTGCGCACATGTGTGGGGTTTGAGCCTATGTGCTAACAGCAGGGGTATTTATCCATGCTCCGGTTGTGCTTAGGGTATGATATGCCCAAAATTGACTGTTAAGCTTTAAGCTATGATGTTTCTCATATTTGCAACATTGTTGTGAACTATTTGAGCCATGTTTGAGACTACATAGAGGTTTAATTTCTGAATGAACTTGATAAATGCTATTCTGTGATGAAATTGCCGATTTGAGCTATGATAAGCACATTTTGCACATGCCTACACTTTAGCATATCATTTATACCAGTCCAGGAGCATGAGATATGTTATTCAATCATCACATGCATGTAGTCTTGTTTATTTGCTCCTGTGTGATATGATTGGACTCAATGCTTGTGACCAGGCCAGGCAAATTGTGTTGTTATGCCTATGACCATTGGGCAAATTGTACTGTTATGCCTTTGACCACACCAGTCAGATTATGATATTGAGCCTGTGACTACGTTGGGCTGATAGCACGTTGAATTAGCGTGCTTGCGTGTAGATACGGATCAATCCCCCTAGGGTCACCCTCTCATGTTTTTCTCTTGATGGTGTACACACGAATATTGAGGAAAATTGATAAGTAGTTTGGTACGGATATGGAAAGGTTGAGGAAATTTGGACAGCATTTGTTTGGATTTTGCGTTTCATCTTTACTTGCAATTTCTATGGTTAATTACCTGATTTAACTGTATATCATCTCTATATGCTGAATTTGACAGAGTATTTGGGTAACTGTAAAAATACACACACAGATGCTTCTTCCTGTGATTTATGACTTGATTTCATTATTGTTCTATATTTGTTAAAATGATGAAACTATACAGGTTACAGCTAGTATCATTTATAGTTCTCGCTTCTTTTACCTCGTCAAGGTTAGTTACGATGCTTATTGAGTACATTGGATCGGCTGCGCTTAAATGTACAGATCTAGGTGTGGGGACAAGTTATCAGCAGCAGATTTATCTGTTGGACCCAACTTCGAGAGGCGAGGTAGAGTTGTATCCTTGGCCGCAGTTTTGACTTGCCTTTTTCTTATGTACTGTTGTTTCAGTCCAAATAGTATTGTTATTAGCTTTTCAAACTTGTACTCCATTGCAGAGCTCATGACTCGGTATATACCAGTTCTGGGGGGTTTACTTTGTATCGGCAGTATTTTGTTACATTGAGGTTTCAGACTTATGTTATTTTTATAATTTATGTTGTTCGAGTTCTTTATTGATTTGTTTCGGCTTTCCTAGCCGGTGTGTTAGGTGCCATCATGACGGGTTGGGATTTTGAGTCTTGAGAGTTTGACTATTGGGTAAACGACCTCAGAATTGTGGTTTATGATTTTAAGAGGCTCTTATGATGATTTTGGACTTGGGCATATGTTCGAATTTGAATTCGGATATTCCTAGAAGATTTTGGCTTTATTTGTCCAAAGTTGGCAATTTGAAGGTTTAGAAAGTTCATAAGTTTGACCTGAAATTGACTTTAATACTATCGGGCCATATTGTTGTTTAAGAAGCTGGAGTAGGTTCGTTTTATTATTTTGAACTTCTGCGCAAAGTTTGATTGGATTCCAAATTGGTCAGGCGCGTGGTTGGAAGTTGGAAGTTCTTGAATTTAAGAGTTTGATTTGATCGTCGATTATTGGTTTTGATGCTAATTGTGGTATTTTGAGCCCTTGGTTAAGTTTGAATGATTTATTTAGACTTGTTGGTATGTTTGGACGGGGCCTCGAAGGGCTCGGGTGTTATCTGGGGCAGTTTCAGACCATATTTGGTTGAGTTGCATTATATATTTCTGGTGCTTGTCTGATGAGCACCACTATTTTGTGGGAGCTTCGTGATTGCGAAGTGCACTTTGGGTCCCTGATGGTTCATCTATCGCGTTCTCATTAGTTGAAGCGCATTCACGGAGTGTTGTGATTGACGTTCTTCACGTTCGCGATATGTTGGGGGTCAATGGTCAGCAGAGGTCGCGTTTGCGTCTATTCTTCCCCGTTCGCGCAGCTTGGGGGTTAGAAGGCTATAGCGTTCACACGTGTCAGGCCGTGTTCACAAAACAGTTTCTGAGGCAATGTGTTTTGTGCATCGCGATCGCGAGGGTACAACCGGGAGCACGTAAGGTACTACTGGACAATGCATATAAGTTATTATTTTCGGGACTTTGTGCTTATTTTATCATATATTGAGATTAGAAACTCAGATTAAGGCGATTTTTGGGTAAGTATTTTTTACTCGTACTTGATAATTATTCATGATTTTATCTTTTGATTTTGGCATTGGATTGGTGATTCTAAGAGAGAAAAATTGGGGGGGGGGGGGG
>MCJB01052541.1:70477-101642 GCA_002018475.1 Nicotiana obtusifolia | reverse complement strand
GGGGGGGGGGGGTTGCAAAACTTTTCTAAAGTGAAAAAATGGAGATATGAACCCAATTTGGAGTCAATTCTGGATGAAACTTCAATATTTTGACTTGTATTCGCATGTGTGTTCCGGATTTGTGAGTTTTGTCGAGTTCTGAAAAATGGGCAAAGGTTGACTTTTTGGTTGACTTTGAGTTTCATCTTTATCGTTTGGGTTTGATTTTTATGGCTTTGTTTGACGTTATTTTCTTGTATTTGACTAAATTCGAGCCGTTTGGAGTTGGATTATTAAGGATATTGCATTTTTGGTGATTTTTAGACTACCAGGTGGATGTAAGTCTCTAAGCTAACCTTGTTAGAGGGGAACTCCTAGGATTGGAATTTTTTTTCATATGTGTTCGAGGTATTGCGGGTGGTGTATATATGTGGTGACGAGCGTATATGTGTTTACCAAGTTTATATTATCACTAGGGGTAGAAATTGAATATTTCATGATTTGTTTGACTATGTGCTCGTTTTATTCATGAATTATTTGGCTTATATGACTATATTTGTTCTCTCATTCATGTTAGAAATCATGCCTAGACTTATGATCAATTGTGAAGGTATGGGAACTTATTCTTGATATGCTAAATCACTTAATTGCCTGTAGTCACATAAAGATTTTATGAGCACATATCCATTTGATATTTAATAAGTTGTGCACATTGTATCTCTAATTCTTGAGCTTATGCATATATTTTGAATAACGGGCACGTGATTTGGACTGACAATTTTGGCACGAAAGGTAAGCATGCGGATGAGATACAATTTTGGCACACTGGACTCGATGATCGGATATTGATTTATGAGGGATTGCCATTATGCCCCTTTTTGTGGTTCGATCCGGTACTGTCCCATGGTCGATACATGGATCTTGTATCGGTTCGATAAATGAATTTTGTATCGGGTAATTGTGATGAATGAATTTTGTATTAGGATACATAGATTTGTATCGGGGTACATGGATCTTGTATTGGTTTGAGCATGCATTGATATTCTTTATTCATTTGGAGGCATTCATTTAAATGCTAACTGCAGCATGCCATGTATACATGATAGTTGGGAGCCTCGACTCCGTTGATAGAAACATGCCAGCTTTACTTGCTATGTTTGAACAGTACTATGATTATCTGTTGAACTGGAAAGACCATATTTTAGATCTTTCAACTATTTTATATCTTGATACCTGCTAATTTTAAGGATATTTACTATTTCGGCTCCAGGCTTTTTATTATTTCTGTATTATAAGTATTCGAATGCATCTAGTCTTGCTACTACTTCTTCGAGGCTAGACTTGATACTTACTGAGTATCGACTGTGGTGTACTTATACTATGCTTATGCACATTTTGTGTAGGTTCTGAGACTGGTATTGCGGTACTCGTTGTGCTGAGTTGGAGTGTGTTATTGGAAACTTCGTGGTGAGCTGCTATATTATTTCGACCCGCATCACATGGAGTTCCCGTCTTTATTGATCTTATCTCTATTTTATTTCACATAGACAGTTGTGATTATGTATTCGAACTTGTACTAATTCAATAGTTGCTCGTGTACTTGTGTACTAAACCTAGTTCATGGGGGTTACACTTATTTTTGTCGTGTTTAGATTATTCCTACTTTTATATGATATAACTTCGTTAATTAAAGGAAATTGGACCCTATTCCGTTGATTATGAGTTGGCTTTCTTAACAAGTACGGGTAGGCGTCATCACGACCTGAGGGCGGTAATTTTGTGTCGCAAAAACAACATTGAAAGTAAGGAATTTTCACTTAGATTTGTCTTTATATCTTGAACCTCCCTGTGATTCTATACCTAAAATATGGATTTTTAAAGTGAAATTTGAAATTTTGGCCCATTATTTAAGAGGGTGTATTTTGGGAACATGAAGGTTGATATGGACTTGATTTTTGAATCTAATCACATATTTGGACTTGTGGATTTATTAGTAGTAAGGATCTACCTCTGAACTAGAGTTTTGACTAGGTGGGCCCGTGTTGACTTTTGTTGGCTTCTGGAATTGAATTAAAGATCAAAGCTTTATTATTTGAAATTATTTCCTATGGTTTATTTGACATTATTGAGTTCTTTTTTACAAGATTCAAGCCGCTTGAAGTCGAATTTTGATGGTTAGGCGATTGTTGTTTGATTTAAGCTTACTCGGTGGAGGTAAGTCTTTTGTCTATCCTTACAAGAGGAAATTCTCCCAATAGGTGATCAATTTGCTATATGATCCATGATTTAAGGAGCCACATATATTTGAGGTGATGGTCGTATATGCCTAGCTAGGTTTTGACCATATCCGGTATTATTGACTTGAATTATATTTTGTTCGAATTATGTAAAGCTATTAGCCGTGTTCAAATTGATTCTGCGACTATGTGATAATTGATAATCATGATTTAAGAGCATGCCTAAGGCTATGGCTTGTTGATTTGGCATTAAGGATTGCTTTGCCATGTTGAGCTTTATTATAAATCCGTCGTCATACACTTGTCTTTATTGCTTTATGTTGCACCCTATTTTTTACATGTCAAAACAAAATACAACTTGTGATTCCTCTGAAGTTGATGAAAGAAGAGTCGCCACCTAATATTGTATACTAGGGTACCTATAAATCTATGAAGATCATTATCGCAATGGTCTACTGAACTAGTGAGATCCGGGAGGGGTTCACGAGGTCTCATGAACCCTGAGCAGTGCTTGTGCTAGGCAAGGGTTCCTCAATCATAAAGTCAAGCCCTCACCAAACACCCTTAATCACTCAACCTCATTCTTCTTCAGAGCTTTAAACAAAAAGAAAATTTCAACTTAACATTCTACCAAAACAGGTGCCCAGGAAGTCTCATATGAAACAAATGCAGTGTGTAAAGCCACCAGAACATACTTCAAAAGAATTCAATCACACAGTGGCACCAATGACTTAAGACAAAAAATCATTTTAGGAGTTAAAGCAACCACTGGAATACAAGGCCATAAACATCAAAGAATTACTACATGCTTGAGTTCTAAGACTATGATCATATAAAGACAAATCATCACAATTTGGTTCTCAAAATAATTTCAAAGGCTCAGGAGTTGACCCAGAACCACTCCACATACCAGAATAACCTTCTCAAAAGTCATTGCTGTCATTATCATCAAAAGAGCTACAAGCACCATGTATTCCTATAAGATATTTACTATACTTCAAACAACTTCAATTTTTCAGGATTGTCATTCTGAATTGTTTAAGTAAACAACACTTAACAAGAGCAATCGTAGACACTCTTTCAATAACTTCATAGAGGTCCAGTACTTCATAAAAATCCTAATAGATAAAGTTCTCCTTAATTAGGTTCAAATTGTTAAAGCAAGTTGTAGCACAACTTCCAAAGCAACCCTTTCCACAATAGACAAATAAGCACAAAGTTGGTATTTTACTGCATTTAGAAACCCATGCTAACACCTTACTTGGAGTTCATCAGGGAGGTCATACACATCAATTAGGATAACAGGGACAATTTAGCATAAATAGGGGGGTTTTCAACTTCCAGTCTCACCATTTGGTTCATACAGGCATGATATCTAACAGTTCATATTTAATTACATTTAATTGAGTTTTCAAGTTATCAGGACCAGCAGTACTCACATTTATAAGATGGCTTTTCTAAATAGTATTTTTTAGACATTAGATGATCAGAAGATGACAAGAGAATACTTATTTCACAACTGGCCAAGGCAAGAAAAGACGGTGGTTACTAGTTATCATTTAAAGTAGGCAAACATGATCACTATTGAACTCTCAAGTGAGTCATGCCAACAAGGTTTGTTATGTACGTTTCCTCTATGCTAGTAATCATGGCAAACACATATAACATAGACCATACTAACGTAACCAAACAGAACAACGTAGTGTCATAACAGGACCATTAACTGGAAATCCTTAGGCAAGTCAACATGATAATATGGGCAAGGCCATCAATAGGATTCATTTAACTAACTGAATACAAGCAACATAATGCCATAAGCATGAGGACCATTTGTCAAGACAACATAATAACGGAGACTTTAGCTAGTTAAACAAGATGGCATAAAAGATTTCTGGAACATCATTTAATTAGCTTAATCAATATGATAACTATTAGCATAAATAGGAGAAGAACTAACATGATTAAATCTCACAATAATATCAATTCAATTAGTCAAGACATACACCTAACGATTAAATCAGTATAAGAAACAAACACAATGATCACTGTGAGATACTGATGTAAACAACATGGCGGATAAACACAACAACAAACAGGAAGTATTAATAGGGAGCAACGCAGGCAACAGAATGCAATAAGAGTCACATATTTACTGATGAACATCATGAAGAAAATAAAGGAGCAAGTAATTAACAAAAAAAATATCACACAAGTAGAACTATATGATACTACATGAACAATATAACAATTAAATAAGGGGTCGGTGATTTATTGACCTTCTTCGGAGCAGCAAACCAAGTAGTCTCCCTTAGCCGTTAAGGAGTCAAAACTTGCGATCAATTCTCAAGAATTGAACTCAAAAAGAAAGAGAAAGGAAATCAGAGGGATTCTTCTAGTATTTAAACAAATAACATTTACTAGGTTTTCTAGAGTAGTTCATATGGTAGGTGAGAACATTAAAGCCCCAATTTATAGCGGCCATTGGAGCCTTAGGGTTTGTTTGAGTTTGAATGACTTAGTGGAAGATGACAAAGATACTGATGAGAGCAGAAAAGGAAAGATGAGGAAAATTTGGATGAACATTTGGATTGATTTTGAGTGACGTTGCACCAATTCGTGCTAGGTTTCAAAGCTTGATGGGTCTGAGAAGATGAGAGAAAAGAGAGGGGAAAGGAAAATAAGAGCAGCCGATCTTTGGATGAAATGATCAGGGTTTGGGGTTCTTCTCTTAGTTAAAAATGCACGATTGAATGGGAGTCGCTGGATCACTTTAATTAATGACTCCGGATTTTTTGGAGATAACAGGAGAAAAAAATGTTTAATGCGGATTAAATTAGGGCCGTTGGATCATCTCTATCCAGCGATAGGGATAAATGCTGGGAGGCTTTTAAAATTAAGAGAAAAATGAAATTAATTATGGACCGTTGATGATTTGTGATAACAACATGATAGGGGATTCAAGAATTTACTAAAGAAAAATAAGAAAACCAAGAAACGTGCGGAAGCTAAAAGAAAATAGGAAAATGAAAAAAAGACGGAAATTAAAGATAGATTGAATTCAAGAAACTATTTCTTGAATTCAAGAAATCTATTCTTGAAGTTGAATCTTAGCAACAACAATTAGCTAACGAAGAACTAATCGCCTTTGGTAGAGAATTAAAAACAAGAGATAGATTATGAAACCCGACCCTTTAGAATAATAAGAACAACAATAAGCCTAAATTTATCACCTTTCTTGAATACCTGGAAGTGATCTAAGATTTCAAAAAGGTTTTAATCTTACCATTTTAAGTTGATTCTTGAAGGTTGAAGAATAAATCCAAGAGTAGCCACACACAAGAGTGCAAGAAAAATCTCACAATTTTTGTTGATATTGTCAATCATAATCTCCCTAAAAACAAAGAATACACCCCTTTATATAGAGAGGGAGTCACGAAATTCTACCACAAAACAAAGAAACAAAGTCCTAACTACTTTGGACAAAAGTCCAACTACCTTAGGATAGGATCTTGAAAGTCCAAAACCAATCTCGAAAATCTTAGAAATCTTGGAAAGAAAGAAAGTCCTAACTACTTTGGACAAAAAGTCCAGCTACCTTAGGATAGGATCTTGAAAGTCCAAAACGAATATTGGAAATCTTAAAAATCTTGGAAAAGAAAGAAAGTCCTAACTACTTTAGACAAAACGTCCAAGTACCTTAGGATAGGATCTTGAAAGTCTAAAACCAATCTTGGATAGAATCTTGGAAATCTTGAAGGAAATTTGCAAGCAACCTGGTACCAACTTGCACTCAACTTCTAGCGCGACTATTGTACCCTTCTTTGACATCAAGTAAGTCCTTTTTGTGTTATAAAACGTTACTTCATGTAGGATTTATTGGGCTGCAAGTTTGGACACATTTTAGGTGCCAAAATGGTCTAAAGGTGATTAGGACCTTCTTCAAAGGATATCTCTTGGGATCCAATACTCCTCTTCTTGGACATAAATTTGGGCCATAAAATAATTGTAACACCTAGCAATTCACATCCTTTACCTTGAGCTCTTCCTCCCAATTAACAACTCCTTTATTTGCACTTGAAGTATAATGACCTTGTTTTGTAACTCTTTAGCTTGACATCTTGTTGAAGGCCCTCTTTGAGATTCCAAAGCTTCATTATTGTCCTTGAATATAGTTGAGCTTCCTAGGATGCCATCAATTTGAAACAATGTTCCAGATGAGATTTGTGTTTTCTATGAGTGTTTGGGAGGGTGTGACGCGATGCTTTGTGATTGTTGAAGGAGAATGGCATGAATCGCCAAGTATGATAAGGAATAGGACTGCTGAACTGAGTTATGGTTGTTGGGCCAATTCGGCTAGATTCTTTGGGTAGTAGGATGCTATTTGATTTAAGTCATGGCCATTTGAGTTAAAATCGATAAATTGCACTTGTAGCCCATTTAAGGTTTTAACCCCTTTTATAACTAAATTAATTAGACTTATTTAACTCCGATAAAATATAATGAGTACACGTATTACTGATTAATTATAATAGTTAAATTTTAGATTATCAAAAATAATTATAATACTAGGTTTATAAATTTATGAAATCTAGCTATTTGATTTATTAACATAACAGAGTAATATAATTGTAAATATTTTAAATCAAATTATTATGAATTGTACAATTAATATTATTAACTATTATTAATTTATTGTTACTATAATATTATTTATATTTTGAGAAATAGATATTATTAATTTAAAACATACTTTACTACATTTATTGATGACCAATAAGTGTTAAATTTAATTTAAAAAGGGGAGGGTCAAAAATATCGTCAACAGCGGCCCCTCTTTGATTGGAGACGATAAAAGAGTTTGCGGGCATAGAATTTGACTTAATGAACAATTTATCCCCGCCTCTACGCATATACTGCAGAGATGGTATACGAAATTGTGAAAGACCATGACACATGAAATTACAGCCGGATTTTGCATTTGGATCGCCTACACACCTCAGGCTTAACGAGGATCAGGTCATATGTAGTTCTAGAATGACGATTCAGAGAGAGTTATGCTTGCAAGAATTGCCCAATATCGTGTTATGGCGATACCGCAAGACTGAAAGATTTTGAGACCTAATGACTTTTGAATTGCAGGTTGATTATAGGATTTGAGGGATTTTGGCAATTTTGGAGTTCTACTAATCGAATTGATTTGGAGACTGGATCCTTGGCTCGCAATTGTTATATATAATATCTTTCATGGTCGAATTATTTCCCGTTTCATTTTGTTGTTGTTGGAATTATTGTATACATTGTTGTTGAGCTGTGGGCTATGCTTTAAAGTGACATTTGTATTGTCATTTTAGCAATATTGTGCCATATGTACATATGTTGTGGGGATTGATAGTTGTTGTGTGGAGCATAAGGGTGGAACTTTACTATTTCTAATTGTGAGAAGTGATACGATTGGCTATTGTGTTATTGTCTAGGTGGAGTGATACGGGTGGCTATTGTGTTATTATCAGGGAGGAGTGATACAATTGGTTATTGTGTTATTATCGGGGCAGAGTAATATGATGGCTATTGATATATTGTTAGGGCGGAGCTATAAGGGTGGCTTTTATATATTTTCAACACGGTGAGATAAGGGTAGCTATATGGGGATGTTATGTGATGGCCTAGGGGCGTCTTGTTGATGAAAGAGGAGTCTTCTGGTTGTTGATTTTGATTTCCTTGTGCAAGTCAATGCATATTACGTGATTTGTTGTATTGTTCCCAATGTGCTACTTGGTGTCTTTGATATTACTTGATGATTTGAGCTGTGATAGTACACTTGCACATGCATACACTGTAACATGTCATTTATACAAGTCCAGGAGGATGAAACTTGATGTTCATTTATCATGTACATGTATACTTGAATATCTGCTTTCTTTGCGATATGGTTTGAACTGGTAGACCGTAATCACATCGAGCGGATTGTGATATTGAGCGTGCGACCACGGCAGGCAGATTGTGATATTGAGCCTGTGACCACGACGAACGGATGACATATTAGCATGTGAGTTATCCGTACAGCACGTGAGTTGTCTGTACGGTTGTGACTTATATTGCGGCATGATGTCTTGGCCATGTGAGGGTGATTGATAATGTGGGCACGACGTTTCATGCATATAAGATTTGTGACTTGAGATTTGTGGTTATGAGGTGTGGTGCCTCGGGGTAACTCTTGTTGTAAATCTTGTGTCGGAATAGTTTTTTGATTAGAACTATCATTGTTTTTCCTTAACTGCTTTCACTTATATTTTATCAGTGCTTTGGATTATTTTGCTGTTTTATCACAGTATTTCTCTTTGTGCCATTTATTTATTTTGCTTTCCGTTGCTAGTTTTATATTGATATTTCGCACAGGTTATTTGATTAATGAGTGTCTTGACTTGAACCTCGTTACTACTCCATCGAAGTTAGTCTTGATACTTACTAGGTACTGACCAGGTGTACTCATTATATACTTTTGTACATTTTTGTGTAGATCATGGTATTGGAGATAGCAAACTCAAGCAGAGTTAGCTTCTTGATCGCGAGGATTCAATATAGAGCTGCTTGATCGTCGTAGTCCCTTGGAGTCCTTTCCTTTACATTCATACTGCCAAATTTCCATCCAAACAGTATTGTTATTTTGAGATATTTCTATGTATTCAGCTTGATTTCATGACTCTGTACTACCTAGTCTTAGGGAATTTGTTGTGATTATTGCCGCGTAGGCTTGCATCACTTTTATTTCTGTATTTATATTAAACCCTGTTTTCATTATGTTATGTTTAATTGGTTTGACTGTTTTAAGTGATCGCCTTATCTAGTTTTAGAGACTAGGAGCCATCACGATCCTTAAGGTGAGATTTTGGGTCATGACATGACTTCCCGTCAAATTTTTCACTTCGTACTTCCTGTTCTTGGATGTATAAAACCTCTCAAGTATAGTGAAAATATTACTTTGCGTATAGAATAGGAGTAATATTTATTTGTTCATTGGATCATACATAGGATATTATATCTAGATAATATATCAATCATATTGCTTAACATGTCCTAAAAAATAATTTCAATAGCTTGCCTTAATATTTAGGCATTTGACTGCACTCTAATGATTACATAATACGATTTACATGTTTTGTTATTAGCTATCTCACTCCAAATATAAATATCTGCTTATAAAAGAACCTAGTTAGTCTTGATACAATTCCACAAAAATAATATGTTTTCCTTATTTGCTTATTACCATATTCGAGATAATTAGTTTATGTATAAGTTCTTTGTTAGCTAGCGATAATGTTATGCAATAAATCAATTCTTTAATGTTAGATCATTTCTTTGAGTTAAGAATTCGACGCACTTTGTTATACTAAATATTCTCTTAAATTTTTATTTATTTAGCAATTCCTTATACTTTTTCATTCATTTAAAATAAAATCCTTATTCATTACATAAAAATTATTCAAAGATAATTCTTTTTTCCACTTTGATTTATGGTTTTCTAGACAAGTTTTCTTATACTTTAGTCTTTCACTTGAAATAGTTGACCTTGATCACAATCAAATCTTTTAAGATTATTTCTTTTAACTCAAAGTTTATTTGGTTAATTTGTAAATACATTACTTGTTGATGCACTCTCTATGCATTTCACCTAGTCATCAAAACTCTAACTTTTTTCACGTACTTTCTTTATTCACACCCTTGCACATATTCTATTGCACATATTATTACCATGTGATGTTCACATTCAATCGTTTCTCATTTCAAAATTACTTTCATAATTCTGTGTAAATAGTAAATCAATCAATTTTTTCCTAATCCTTCCTTAATATGATCGAGTCCACCGGAGCCATATTTTATGGACCTTGAGGTGTGCCTAACCCCTTCCCCTCGAGATAATATGAACCTTTACCTTGAAACTCTATAGTTTCGCATAGCATAATCAAATTATACTTTACATAGTGTAGTAGTGTACGTTAAATACTAGGTGGCGACTCTAAACTCTAATTAACCTTGAAAGTACTATAAGTTGTATTTTATTTTAAATCATGTAAAATAGAGTGCAACAACATGAGACTCTGCTGGGGAAATTCAGGTTCTAACCACAATGGTCTTGATCAATTGCTTGAGGGATTACAAGTTCTCCAATATCGCAATTTCTATATTTTGTATTGCATGCTGATTTTAACTTGTATGTTCATTGCCACCACATACTTTAACTTGTATATTCACTGCCACATACTTTAAATTGTATATTCTTTGTCACATACTTATGTTGTATATGCTTTTCACATGCCTATATTGTATATTTTCATACACATGTCTATGATGTATATTCTTTACACACGCCAACATTACTGCTTTATCAAAATATCATTACTTTTCTATCGAGTCTTAATCGTACACAATCACACAAAAATCACGCGAGAGTTGACCTTTCACCCCTGCGAACCTTATTTAAAACTCTTTAGTTTCAAAAATTTGCATATGAGGTCAACTGCGTATCATATCACAGTTGTTCTTAGCTCATGTTCGAATCTATGTACATCTATACTTAGAATTCCTAGGTCACTGTACATACGATATTGCTGCTTGCTCTAGTTGGATTAACAGTCATATATCCTTTACTTGCTACATATTCTTTGTCTGTTACATATTCTTCTTTGTTATATATCTTTTATCTGTTACATATACTTTCTTCTTGTTATCCACCACTAGGTTCCCTTTTTCAGATTTCTTTGGTTGACTTGTGTTGAATATTGGACCTTTCAAAATACACATATCAATTTCGGTCTTTATGATCACCCATTACAATCATACCATCATTTGGACTCTATCATCCTTGTCAAAGATACATCAGTTTAGCTTTGGTACATCGTCCACTGATTTGACTTATTCTTCTCAATCATATCTATCTCTTATTGAAAATCTACCAGTCTCCACCCACCCACCTAAGAATCCCCATCCATAATCACATTTTTTCTCAAGGAACGATCACTAATTCATGATAAACACATAGATCTCAAAATGCAGTAAGTCAGTCTGAACTATGTCTTGACCTGATGCATACCCTAGCAAGATATGTAGACAACCCTAGATAAGGGTTCGGTCTCCCCACTCTTTCAAAATAATCTCCGCAATACTAAAAACTGGGAAAATTCTTTTGGAACAGTGCGATGATTCTCTCAACTCAAAATCTCCAAAGAGCGTCAATCAAATTTCATCCAAAATCCAAATCTCAAAATATCATATCGGTCTTACCCCGACACTCACTCGATTTAAATCTCAAAATATGAGATGCAAATCTTATCCTCACACATCTGGCTTCGGATCCATGGTGTTCACTCTCACTTTTCCAAATTTAAGAATTCCGCAAAGGTCAACCCATTTTTGTTACAGGGGTAGGTTGGTAGCCTGCCTTCAAGGAGTGTCGTGCTCGCACAAACAAAGGAAAACAAGCAAAATGTCACAGGATAATGCGCTCCTTCGAACTAAGGATTTTTCTTTGGATGCAGGAGGGGTAATATCATCTCTGGAACCATTGAGGAATGCCAACGTCAGGCTCCCATTCATGAACAAATACATCACTGGCCACTTGGCCTAACTCTGTATCCTCTCAATTATGTAATACAGTTCAAGACAGATTCTAACATATTTTCCTCTAGGTCTTGCAAGTACATCATCCTGGGAACTCCAAGGGAGATGACATCTGACATCAAACTTTATGGAGCATCAATCTATAAAATTTGGTTTATATACACAACTTTCAACTCGATCATTCTTCATAACTTCGCTGCTCTCATAACATTTCTATATTTTGATAGGATAATTGCCCTGATTAAAAATCAGGGGACAATTACCAAATGGTTCTTGCGGATCGCCGGAAGGTCGCAATCCCCATCGTCAATTGGGAGACGACCACAACAACTGTCTCATAAACAGTCAAGGGGCGACGAAATAATTGTTCGAGAGTACAACTAGGACACATTGTCTGGCTGGAGTCACTTTGCAACATTAAAGGATATTGCAGCTGACCATGGACACCACGAGGCATCACTCCGAGTTTTTCTATACTCTTGAATTTTGTACATGTCATTGCTGCAATTAATATTATTAGTTGCAATTCTTTCAAAATAGGAGAGTAAAAGATCTTTTAACCATGCATCTTATACTCTACTCTTCACGAACTATGCGTACCCAATTCTTAACCTTGTGTCAAGATATGTAGGCAACCTGTCATGGGTTCGATTTTCCTCGTCCTAAGTTGGACGAATCGGTCATGTCTGGCCACTTGGGTCACAGTTGACCGAAGATCGTTACGAGAAGATCATTTCCAAAAGGTCCAAGCAAAAAAATTAAACATGTATATATCTTCTTCTGTTGCTTCTCTAGAAGTCTTTCGTGAGACATCAAAATCAGAATTCAAAATTTTTTTCTCTTTATAAGTCTTCCTTGTGGAAATTCAAAAAATCCAAAATATCTTCCTTTTATGTCTGATCTTCACGAACTATGCGTATCTAATTCTTGACCCTGCGACAAGATACATAGGCAACCTGTCATGGGTTCAGTTTCCTCGTCCTAACTTGGGCGAGTCGGTCAAGTCTGGCCACTTAGGGCACAGTTGACTGAAGATCATTACAAAAAGATCATTTCCTAAAAGTCAAAAAAAAATAAAATATATATATATATATATATATATATATATATATATATATATATATATTATCTGTCTCTACTGCTTCTCTAGAAGTCTTTTGTGAGATACCAAAATCAAAATCTAAAAATATTTTTCTCTTTATAAGTCTTCCTTGTGAAAATTCAAAATATCCAAAATATCCTCTCTTTTTTTCTAATCTTCATGAACTACGCGTACCTGATTCTTGACATTGTGCCAAGATACATAGGCAACCTATCATGGGTTCGGTTTTCCTCATCCTTAGCCAGACGAATCGGTCAAGTCTGGCCACTTGAATTACAGTTGAACGAAGATCTTTACGAAAAGATCATTTCCAAAAAGCCAAAAAAAAAAAAAACAAAGATTAAACATGCATATATCTTCCTCTACCGCTTCCCTTGAAGTCTTTTCTTCAGACATCAAAATCAAAATCCACAATATTTTACTCTTTATAAGTCATTCCTGAGGAAATTTAAAAATTCAAAAATATCTTCCTTTTTTCTTTATAATCTTCCCTTAAGGGAATTCAAAAATTCAAAAAAAAAATGTAATGGAATGAAAATCTAAAAATGTTTTCTTTCTATTTATGATCTTCCTGAACTACATTTTACTTGATTCTCATTTCAACGAGATACATAGGCAAACTACGGGTTCAGTCTTTTTTTTAAAAAGAAACACAAAAAAAGATCGAGACCCTTCCTTCGTGTTAGGTCTCATTTTTCAAAAATCAAAAAAAGAAGAAGTCAAGACCCTTCCTTCGGGTTAGGTCTAATCTTTTCAGAAAAAAGAAAAAAAATCAATCAAAACAAAAGTCAAGACTCTTCCTTCGGGTTCGGGTTCGGTCTCATCTTTAAGAAAAAGAAGGTGAAATCAAGAACTTTTTGTGGGTTCGATTTCCATATTTCAAAATAATAAATTATCAAATATTGACTTGATTGGTACCAACACAATTAGGAGCGTGCATAGGAAGCGAAAAGTGTTAAAAGTGGTATAATGGAAAGGATCAGCTTCGTGGTAAATCATAAATTCTTGTTATACCTCTTAATTATGTCATAGTGACGCTTGAAAAAAAATCTCATGCTTACAGTTAAGGTAAGAACAAATACCTTATCGTTTGATGTGCATTTTGTGGTGAGCATTAGATTAAAAATTTATTGTCATTGTATTGTTGATATAGAACTTGGCCCGAATGTTTGTTGAGGCAAAATCCTGAATAATGCTTGGTTTGGGAAAGGATCGTAAGCCTTCTGTTACATCACATGCTTTCGTACATGAGAGTACGTTGTAAGTCAATTGATGTAAGCTCAGAAATGAGGTCGTCTTTGAAAGTACATAAAGTAAGTTAATCATGTTACCTTGGAGGTTACAAATATTTAATATCATGAATAACAAGTACCAAGAGGTTTGGAAAGCTTAGACGCTAAATGAATTGAAGAAAATAAGTTTCGTCAAAATTCGACAAATTTGGAATGTTATAACATGTACCTTCGGTGTGAGACTAGGGTGCTCAACATGATAAGGAGATTATTTTATGAGGTCTTTTAGTCGTATGATAGTTGTGTATTACGTTTTGAAGTCAAGCGAGTAGTTGGCAAAGGTCATCACAAGTTACATTCATAAATGTGCTAAATATTAGGTCAAATGTAGCTGCGCTTTTCTCCCAATATACTTGGAATTAAGGGATGGTATATAACATATCAAATTGAATATCTAAGAGCCTAGTTTCTAACTCATTAAACCGTTCTTCGATACGACATCGGAGTAGAGAGAAATTCTCATTTTCGCCAAGCAGCTCCCAATGGGACCCCACTTAGGCAGTGGTCGACCTACTTCACTTTATAAACGATTTGGATGCCTATCTTTTTTGCTCATTTTCAACTCAACTTCGTCTCCAAACTTCTTCTAACACTCCTAAATAGATACCATAAGGGTTTGAAATTATTCTAAAGTGATTACACCATATTTCAACAACAAAAGTTAGTTCAAGTGAAGAAAACACCTCTTTGAGGTTGTGTTGTCATTGAGGATAGTTGTGGGCTGTGTTTGGTTGAAATTTCAAGTTTTTGCTACTATATAAGATGAGTATAATAGCCTAATAATTGTGCTTAAGCTTACTTGTATGTTGGTTAAGTAGTTAGGATGATAAACTACAAGATAATACTTGAATTAGCTTAAGTCACTTCTATGGTGTTGTATTGCCATTGAGGGCTGTTGTAAGCTAAATTAACTTGTATTTCGACTTGAAGTTACTTTAGGAGGTATTTTTATTGTGTTCTTGCATGTGCTTAAGGTTATCTTGATGTTGATTAGGTTAAATGGATGGACTAGACATGAACTAGTGAATAAAGTTGCTAATTGAAGGTAGTTGGAGTTGTAGATTGTTTTCTTTGTTATAAATATATAGTATAAGGATGGAATATTTGATTAATGACTTTATTATCATGTTAATGATACTGTTAAGTCAATGTAAGAAGTCTATAAGGGGTGATATGGGTTATATGAATTCCAATCGGAGCTTGCCGCTCGTCGTGAAGTAGTTGTGACCTGTTGTTGTTATATGGTGTCTTGATATTAATATTTATATGTTGTTGGACTTCTATGGTTGTTTTTGTTGGTATATGATATTGGATGATTCCCTTGTTACAGGGGAGATACTTCCCGAATTTACGTAAACGAGCTACTAGCTTAAGTTACAGACTTAGCCTTTGCTCAGCACTGATTTTGAATCTCTTTATGATACGATAGATTGCGTTGACTTGTTTGAAGAGTTTCTTGGAAGGTATTAAGGACTCAACATGGTTAAGGTATGTTAAGGAACTTTCTTATTTCTTTTGGCATGAGCTAAGAACCTAAACGATACGCTATCATAACAGATCTACTCCTAGAAACTAAGGTTGTCCATCTTGTTCTTTCCTTATAAAATTATTCCAAGCAAGTATGTATGATCCTTGTATCCTAATGAGGTTCATATTGATGGTATGGATGTCCATAATGTTAATAGAAGGTGCATCAGTCTTACGTCACTCCGAAAGGTTTAGAACGTGATTCCATGAGTCCAGCATGCATTATATATAGTATCTAATTTACTCTACCGAGCTTCGCTATAGTCGGTTGGGTATGGCACCTATTGTGCAACCACTGATCAGTTGGTTTTACCGAGCTCCACGTGGTCGGGTACGATTTTACCGAGCTTTATGATGGTCCGGTACGATATGATGATGATGATGCCCACAGAGGCGTATGTTTTTAAAGGTTTATATACAATATACAATATATATATATATATATATATATCATGCAATTCATGTCAGTATCCCTCAGAGGCACTCGATGCTACAGGTTGTATCTCTTATATCTCTCTTTACATTATTGTTCTTATTTATGCTTTCCTGTCTCACATACTCGGTTCTTTATTCGTATCGACGTCCCTTTTACCTGGGGATGCTGCGTTTCATGCCCGCAGGTCCCGATAGACAGGTTGACAGTCCTCCTAGTAGGCTATCAGCTCAGCGAAAGGTGTTGGTGCACTTCACTTGCTCCAGAGTTGCCCATTTTGTTAGTATGATTTGGACATGTGTTGATTGGTATGGTGGGGCTCTGTCCCAACCTTTATGATATTTATGTACTCTTAGAGACTTGCAGATGGATGTCATGTATATGGATACTTGTATGGCCTTGTCGGCCTATGTTTTGAGTATACAAATGATCATGTCGGCCTTATAGTCCCGTATGTTACATGTATAAATTTCTATATCATGTTGGATCGTCCTATATCTAGCATTCCCTTATGTTTCTCATGATGTCCCTTCTGGCCCATTTACCCATGATGGTGTGATAAGAAAGATACATTATGTTGTTACTCGGTTGAGTAAGGTACCCCCGTCGCGGCCCTCTTATTTTGGTCGTCACAAAAGTGGTATCAGAGCAGTTCTGTCCTAGGGAGTCTATAAGTCGTGTCTAGTAGAGTCTTGTTTATGGGTGTGTTGTGCACCACACTTATAAGCAGGAGGCTACAGGGCATTTAGAACTATTAATTTTTCTTCTTACTCTAGATCGTGTGGTAGAGCTCAGTTGTAGGAATTCAAACTCCTATATCCTACTTTATTCGTAATACAACGATACCTGCGCCCACAAAGACAGTTGGTAAGAGATTGAATGTGGCTGAGGAAGAGTTGAGTTAGAGGAACTCGATTTTGCATCATGCTTATGACGAGTAAATGTAAGGTCTTCAGTAGATTATATGATTATATGTAATTTTCTTGATAAGGAGACCCAAGGCATGAATATATATCCTCTCGTATGGTAAAGAACGACGAGAGAATAAGAAGGTGGATACAAGTTTCAATAAGAAAAAGAAGCAAGGTGAAGAAGGGTACGAAGTACCCAGTTAGTGCATATTATCAGTTATTACAATTCAGGCAAAGAAATATAAGTATTCTGAGTTACCTTCAATAGTAATAGAGGTATGTACAATTGGCCACACACATCTCAGTTATGCCCTATAGGTTCTAATGGATATTGCTTAAGAGAAAATATGGGATATTAGGATCTAGCTGGGGCTAGAGTAACCCAAAAATAGTGGATGGATTGTTAGCATTAGCTGACATTTCCGAAGGATATTGCAAACGTGGTAATAGTTCTCCTTGTCAGACACCTCGATGGTGCACTCTATAATAGTACATTTAGATATGAAATACTAGAATGTCCAGAAAATTTAGAAGATTGGCACTGGAATCCTAGAAAGGATAAGTATTTACCTTTGTATGGCTCCCGTCCCTAGTAAAGAGAGAATGTTAGGCGACCCGAAGAGCTAGTGGATGGAGCAAGGGGAGCTAAAAGCCAAAGAATATTTTGTTGAAGTTTTCAGAATAAGGTGATACACAGAAATATTAGCAGGAGAATAAGAAGAGAGTAAATGAAGCATTATGAGTAAGATGTGATAAATGGGTGATAACAGTAAATCAAAATATGACACCATGACAGAGTCTATAGTCAAGTGAAGGAAAAGACAAAAAGTGACAGGCCTTGAGACAATAAAAGAGTATAGGCCAAAGGTCATATCCTCATTTCGAGAAATGAGTTGGTGACTCCAACGTGATTAACAGACGGCTAATTTAGACCCCCTGTAGTAACAGAAATTAGTATGGTCTAGTAAACAAGATAAAATCGAACATGAATTAGGGACCAAAGGATTTGATAATAGTCGACATCATGATAATTTTAGAGATTGCGTTCCAGCAATAATAGAACGGACAACAAAAGAATAATCTTTAAAGGTCATTCAAGAAGATGCTTCCCTAAGGCAAGCACTGTGAGGAGAGTTAAGCTTAAGGGACTAAGTGTGCCTGTTACACTGGGTTTCATCTTCGTGCCTAAGAAATTCAGTTATCCCTGGACAGAAGGGTTACCTCAAAGCAAATAAGAATCCGTGAAGATGTGAAAAGACGCCAAAGATGAAGAGGTAAAATATTTATAGGTAAATCTTCATAGCATTAAATGTTAGTACTCCCCTAAAGGGGAAGATGGTGTGATATGGTATTAAGTCAGAGATATGTGGTTCAGGTAACTATGGAATAGTAAAGGAAGAATATGGTAGAAAAGGGAAAGGAATGAGATTGCATTTATTCAGATCCTACGAATATGATACGACTCCAGAACATTATGCAAGCACAATCTGGGGGAGAGGCAGTAAGTGTTCCAGCACTAAATGTTATTGATAAATAAGTGCAAATGAACACTTGATACATAAGGAGCCAGTGCAAGGGGTAAGTTAAGACAAAGGACATAACCCAAGAGAGATTACGTAGAATATAGATATGAGAATGGACCAACAAGTGGTTAGTAGTTGATTCAGGAATAACCTAGTTATGGCTAGACAAGAGGATACAGACAGATCAGTATATTATGCAAGACAAACGTAGTGAACCCTAACATAGTGAATTCAGTCTCGCAGATATGACGTCGTAATCCTTGAGAAACATTCCTATAGGATATGTAGTTGTTAAAGGTACCGTATAAGTGTTACGAAAATAAAAGACGGTGCATAACTAGGAAGACTGTCATGACCCGGATTTCCCATCCTCGGGCGTCGTGATGGCGCCTACTAGTGAGAGCTAGGCAAGCCAGTCAATCGGACTAATTACCAAGTTTCTATTTACGAATACATTACATCACAAATGCATCAACAAAAAAGCAGTAATTCAACAAGCGAAATAAACACAAAGTTAATACTTTACACAACTATCGCCAATAAACTATCCACAACGGTCTACCCAAGATCTGGTGTCACAGTTTCACAGACTATTTAAGAGTACTACAAACAGGTTCTGAAGAATATAACAAAGTGCTGTTTCTGGATTACATAGGAGAAACAGATACAAGAAATGGGCAGGGGACTCCAAGGTCCGCGGACATTTGCAGAACTACCTTGGGTCGCCTAAAAAAGAGGCTGGAAGCTTCCTACTATTCGTAGCCTGCGGCACTGAGATCTGCACAAAAGAGTGCAGAGTGTAGTATCAGCATAACCGACCCCATGTGCTGGTAAGTGCCTGGCCTAACCCCGGATAGGTAGTGACGAGGCTAGGACCAAACTCCAGATAAACCTGTGCAATTTTAAGCATATATGTATCTACAGCAGAAGATAAAATACATAAACAACTTAAATAGGGAAAAGAAAGCATACATCGGAACGACAGACAAATAAAGCAAATGGAATCATCAAAGAGCAAGAAGGAAAACTGCAATTCAGCTTTTAACACAAACTAAATAAAATACAATCCACCCTTTTTCCTCCAATAACCCTTGTTGCAGGCGTGCAACCCGTTCCCACTTACAGTAACCTCTTGTGGCAGGCGTGCCACCCGCTCCCACATACATCACATCCCGTGGCAGGCGTGCCACCCGCTCCCATTTACAATATGTACTATGGCAGACGTACACGACCTCGGCCTCGGCCTCGCCCTCTACCTCGCATGGAAGCTGTTGCTGGGGTTTCGGGCTGCGGAGCGGTAGATGAGGAAGCGCATGTTCTCGCCATCTGCGAAAGAACAGAATAGGAATCCAATTAGCATTTGAGAGGCAAACCGCACGACAAGAATGAACAAATGTGAAATTTTTCCTAACTATGTAGCCTCTGGGGGATAAATACAGACGTCTCTGTACCGATCCCTCAGACTCTACCGAGTTTGTCTGGGAACTGTGAGGCCTATGTAAACCTAGGGCTCTGATACCAACCTGTCACGACCCGGATTTCCCACCCTCGGGCGTCGTGATGGCGCCTACTAGTGAGATCTAGGCAAGCCAGTCAATCCGACTAATTACCACGTTTCAATTTACGAATTCCTTATATCACAAATGCATCAACTGAGAAGCAGCAATTCAACAAGCGAAATAAACACAAAGTTAATACTTTACACAACTATCGCCAATAAACTATCCACAACGGTCTACCCAAGATCTGGTTTCACAGTTTCACAGACTATTTAAGGGTACTACAAACAGGGTCTGAAGAATATAACAAAGTGCTGTTTCTGGATTACATAGGAGAAACAGATACAAGAAATGGACAGGGGACTCCAAGGTCCGCGGACGTCTGCAGAACTACCTTGGGTCGCCTAAAAATCAGGGGATGGAAGCTTCCTACTGTTCGTAGCCTGCGGTACTGAGATCTGCACAAAAGAGTGCAGAGTGTAGTATCAGTACAACCGACCCCATGTGCTGGTAAGTGCCTGGCCTAACCCCGGCGAGGTAGTGACGAGGCTAGGACCAGACTCCAGATAAACCTGTGCAATTTTAAGCATATATGTATCTACAGCAGAAGATAAAATACATAAACAACTTAAACAGGGAAAAGAAAGCATACATCTGAACGACAGACAAATAAAGCAAATGGAATCATCAAAGAGTAAGAAGGAAAACTGCAATTCAGCTTTCAACACAAACGAAATGAAATACAATCCACCCTTTCCTCTAGTAACCTCTTGCTGCAGGCGTGCAACCCGTTCCCACTTACAGTAACCTCTTGTGGCAGCCGTGCCACCCGCTCCCATTTACAATATATACTGTGGTAGGCGTACCACCCGCTCCCACTTTCATAATATATCGTGGCAGGCGTGCCACCCGCTCCCACTTTCATAATATCCCGTGGCAGTCGTGCCACCTGCTCCCACTTACAATATATACTGTGGCAGGCGTACTACCCGCTCGCACTTTCATAATATCTCGTGGCAGGCATGCCACCCGCTCTCACTTTCATCATCACAACAATCACAAGAAATCCAGGCAAGGGAACATATCAACACAACAACTTCCCAGCAAGGGAACAAATAACAGCAAACAATCATCCTGGCGAGGGGGAATTCAGCTATAACCAAACCAAACTTGACTCCGATTTAGCCCAATCAATGTTAGTACTCAATTACAGTCGAAGTTCTACAATTAACCTCCCAACCCAATTATTATTTTATTAACTCTAGACACGACTCTACTAATGTGACACTGGACCCTTTAAACCTCTACGAACTCCTGAGACGCTACCCACAATTTTGACACTGAACCCTTTAGACTCCCACGAACTCCTCACTCAACTGGTCTAATTAACCATCGACTTTATACCGAACAAAGAAGGCTAGAACCAAAACCAAAAGGAACCACTAAAATGAGGCAACCTTGTGGTAGGCGTACCACCCGCCCACAATTCACAATATCTCGTGGCAGGCGTGCCACCCGCTACCACATGCAACACATCATACCAAATCAAGGATAGTATTCAACAATTCGAAACAATAGTCACACAACGGTCTTCCATACACGACCCACGGTCATGCGTGACACCAACGTATAGACACTCGTCACCATGCCTATACATTGTTCTTAACAAAGAGCAATTTAGCAAACAAGACACAATTTCTAATCCCTCATGCTAAGTATAGAACAAACACTTACCTTGCTTTGCAAGAACCTCCTAGACTTCCAACAAATTCTTCAAGCCCAACCTTTTATGAATGCTCACTAACTTTAGGCGAACTCAATCAAGGCTAACGGGCTACCACTCGGTAGGTTGCCTTAACTCAGCTGAAATCTTGGTACGATTTGCAGCAATTTTGGGCTGGGTCTTTGGTGTTAGAGGGTGGGGTTTCTTGTAATAGATTTTGGGGTTTGTCTTCAAGGTGATTTGGAGGTTGATTTGCTGGGGTTTGAGGGTGTTTTAGTGAGTTTTTCTGAGGTGACTGACGAAATAAGGGGGGTTTTGCATGTTAGGGTTCCTAGCTCCTATTTATAGTGGGTCAAAGTTCGGGATAAAATAAAAGTTCAGGTGTCCAGAATGCGATCGCATTCTGGTGGCTAACTCAACATGCGGTCCGCATTTCGACCGCATTTCTGACACAGCATTTGGCCCAAGACTCTATCTCACTCTGCGATTTCACTGTGAGATTTGCGGTCCGCATTTCTCACCGCATTTTTGACATAAAACTTGTCCAGTTCTCTGTTCCACTCTGCGATCCAGGCAGCCAAATTTGCGGTCCGCATTCCTGAAATGCGGTCCGTATTTCGGACAGCATTTCTGTCATGAACCTTTGACCAGAAATCTACCTAAGTATGCGACGCCCATGTAAGATATGCGGTCCGCATGTCTGAAATGCGACCGCATATCCTGCATTGCTTACCTTTTTGAACACTTTTCTAAATTATTAGATTCTTATACCTCATACCTCGCAGGAATGTTAAAATTGCATAATTACAAAGAGGGATTTGCACTTAAAACAAGTCAAGTCCAAACAATTAGTATCTTATGCGTTTCTACAACACGTCGGGCCGTTACAAAGACTTTCAAAAATTTCAGTTCAGAAGCAACCATACGAGAACAAGGGCGCGGAGAAAAGTAACTAAGGATAATTATAGGCGAGGGAGAACATCAAAAATTTCCTCGAGTATGCGATGTAATAATCTTGCAGCTTTACAGGAATCAGAGGATCTCCCCTAAGTACTGCCACAAAAGACCAGCTGAGGAAATAAGGGAGAAGGCTTCAACCTAAGCATAGTAACTTGACGAAGAAATGATCTTGTAATAATGGTCTCACTACAATATTGTATACACTCCATAAGACAGTGGCACTTATCGTGGCTAATAAATGGGAAGTGAAACTCAAAAGTGATATTTAAGATCATAGGAGTTACAAGAAATTCCAATATTCGTAGACACTAAGATAAGCCAAGCATTCATGCAGCAAGTGGCTGAACCACCAGGAAAAGTAATTGCTTACATTTAAAGATAACTGAGAAGGCACGAAAGGAAATATAGCAAGTTAAAGGAAGATTGTGAGTAGTATAAATAGATATGTGTAGTTCGCAAGCTGAAGTATGGTAGAGTGACAAGGTTTTGGATAGATGGAGTAAGGACAAGAAAAGGTGAGTTAGAAGGTGACAATAATAGGTAATACCTCGGGATTAGGCCCATCAAACAAGAGAGCTGATGGTTTCCGTATGTTATAAAAAGCTCAGTATAGCCTGAACGTCGGAGGTGTCTAAGACTATGAGCAATTAAAAGAGATGAAATGCTGCTTTGGTTGTAGAATAAGGGTGTAATGGTGATAGATAAGAGGATGATATTTAGGCCTTTGATTGAGTAATGATTTGGAGAAAAGGGATTTCATGAATTGCACGGGACTAGAATACCCCCATAAGATGAATCACGTTAAGATGCTAGAAAATACGGTTATTGAAGTATAGTACCGTGGATCGGGAAAATCACTTCAAATGTTCCCCGATGTGACGTGAGCCCTAGTGACAATGTATTAGGTAAGAGGTTTCAAGTTATCAGTGGTAGATTATAGATCAACATTAAGGTGAATCACCAATAGATGAATAAAAGTTTCAAAGTATGAGATGGAATTAGGCTATCATTCTTAAGATGAACAGTAATGAGGAACCATTAAATGACTTAGATTTATACATATAGGATAAGCAGCGAGAGTATAACCTAGAGGTGGGTAGCAAATCTCGATAATAATAAACTGAAGTAAGTGTTATGGCATAGTATGACCTACCTAGATGTATTAAAGCCATAAGAACAAGTAACTGAGGCTATGAAACAAGATATATCAGTAATCGTAAGTTCGACAAAGTACCAAGCGAAGGACTTCAGTATACCTATGGATGCCCAAAGGGACAGCTTGTCATAGTCCTGTATATGTTCACAAGGTAAGGCCTAGAGATTGGCTAAAAGATAGAGGAAAAAGGAGAGAAGAGTTGCATAGGCGCATAAACAAGGACAAAGTCGTAGAGGCTGCATGACAGAAGGTAGCAACATTTACAAGATTGGAAGAATTTTGACCACAGGTCATGGTATGAGAAAAGAGGCCTAAAGAGGGGAATACCCTAGCCTTTAGATTTATTCACAGAAAAGTGGCCTAACATAAGTATCAAGCCAATCACAATCAAAGCATTGTATGTCCAAGCTAAAAGATTAAAGATCACAATCTTGCACTCAAAAGTGACACTCTTATAAGTGTCATAATCTATAAAGAACACATCTCCATCATAAATGACACAGTGACTACAAGAAAAATAATACTCATGAGAAAAATCAAGAGAGCGTAAAGTTTCATGCTTCCAACAAAATCATAATCTTGTAAAATTTTCAACAAAGTGCACACTTTTATGGTATAACCAAGTGTCACAAGAAGCAAAAAAAATCATACCCTCTAATCGAAAGAAAGAGACTTCACCACGATAAGAAATAACTTTGGGGTCAAACACAAATTTTAATTCCCAAATATCTACACACTTTCCAACAACTTCACATAACAACTTAAGAGATATGCCAAGCTCATCATGCATCATCATAGAAAGAATATCAAAATACTCAAAGTTAAGGGTATTTACCTCAATGGCCTTAGATAAACACAAGATAAGCATAAGTCATACGTACATACTATTCTTGCTTTTGGGCAAAAGAAAAAGCTCTTGACAAAACGTATGCCAAAGTGCTAGTTCAAGGCCTTTCTTATCCTTAGCAACTTTCTCCTGTTGAACCTTCACAAAATAATCAATAAAGTTAGGTTCTTTTTGCTCAAAATGGTAACTCAAAACACCAAAAGAAAACCTTTTCTCATAGAAGCATTAGCAAAATCCAACACATTCTTCTTGACTCATTTCTTCATAAAGGTCAAAACTTTCCTCCATCAAAGTTAAAATAGAGTCAAAAGAATCATCACATGCATCATCCACAAAGGTGGGGTATCATAAGACTCAACATCATCACTAGCTAAAGAGTCATTAAACAAAGAACTAGAATCATCCAATAATGCACAAGAACTCTTAGCTAGTTGCAAGCCATAACTATTTTTCTCATTACAAGATAAAGAAGTATCAAACTCATCAATATCATAGCTATCTTTCAAACTCAAAGTGCCACCACAATCAACTAAAGTATCATGAGTACAAGGAGAAGCTATTTTACCTTGAAGCTCTTCTAAAGTGAAATTCTCTTTACCCTGTACTTGATCATTGAATTTCAAAAGTTCTTGCAAAAAGGAAGCTTGATCTTCTTCCAAGTTCTTCAAAGTAGATTGAACTTCACTTGATGGCTCATCTCCAAAAGTTCCTTCACAAGATACAAATCAACTAGAGAAAAAGAAAGGTTATTAGCATTAGAATGAGAAAAAATTTCATTCTCTTTTTATTTTACCTCTTTCTTGTCTCTCATTTTCTTTTTAAGCTCTTCATTCTTTGCTTGTGACAACTCACTCACTTCACTCCACACTTTCTCTCCTTTTTCCTCTCTAGAGTTGTCACTTTTCTCTCCCTCATATCTCTCTATCTTTTGTCTCTCATACTTACTTTTTCTCTTTGTATTTTTCAAGGACGTTCTCAAACTCATTTGGCCTCTTCCCCTTTGGTTCACTTCATCTCCCTAATATTCGTCATCGAAAACTTGTTGGATGTTGTCCAACTCATTCAAGGTGTCCTCTTGATCATGTTGAAAAAGTGAGTTGTTCATCATTCGAGGTTCTCGAGGTGGTATAATTGGAGGAGGAGGGAGATTGTCCCTCCTTGATGGTACTTGAGGCATATGTTAGGGAGGTAGATTCATCGGTGGTCTAAATTAGGTCGTTTAGGGTGGTGGTATTATGGGTATGTGTGCTTGAGGTCTAAATGGTAGTTGGTGTTGGTAGTGGGTAGGTGGTCGGTAGTTTGGTGGAGGAAAATAAGGTCCCTTTGGTGAATGTGGTCGCTTTGGTAGGTTTTGTGGTATTTGGATATGTTGGTTGTGATGCGATTTTCCTCTTTGTAGCATTTGTCACACTTGTGAAGGAGAGGGTGTAGTAGAGGCATTAGTAAGCGCCACAGTACTCTCCCTTCCTTGTTGCCTCAAGTGAGATCCCCCCAATAGAGAATCAACCTTGCATTCGTTTTGTGTTGCCAAATGATAATATTGGTAACCTTCTCACTTATGTCATAAAGCATAGATACAACTTCATGCATCGGAGTCTCACTCCTTGGATCACAATTAGGACTAGAAGATTGTCCGTGCTCCATGATACCTACAAAACGAGCAAACAAATTAGTAGTAAAGTCCTCACCAAGCTCGCTCGATATCGCTCAACCCTCGTGTATCACGCTTTGCATCAATTGGCTTTTGCGTGCTCAAAGTCCTATTCGCTCTTGCCTTTTTTCGCTCAAGTAGTGAATGTCAAAATTGTTAGCAAACTTAAGTCCCAAGGTTTCACAATAAGTTCCAACCGTCTTCGGGGTGGAGTGAAAGTTGTGTATTAAGAAGGACGGACAATGAAAAGAAAACGGACTTGAGCCAAACAATTCACAACGATAACAAAGAAAAAAGCACGAAAAAATTGGCACGAAACAAAATTAAGGCACACAAAGAAACTAGAAATAAACTCAATATGAACGAATATCAAGTTAATTCTAGTTGAGAGTTTTAGTGACTACAAATTGAAAAGAAAGAAAAGGAAAGAAATTACAAAACTAAACACCTTGTCAAAATATGGTCATATTCGCAAAACATGCTATTTTGCATAACTGGGCAGGTTCACAGTAACTGACAGAACTGCAGGATGTTGGAATCTTCTGCGTGAACCAGCTTTGCAGAAATCTGAACTGGATATACAACCGATCTGAACCTTTAGCTTCAACAAATTTTCCACTTGTACCTCAACCAAAACCTTATTCAATCAGCAGAAACTTTCAGGACTGCTGACTCTAATTCCCTCAATCAATTCACAGTCCAAACAGTTCAAACTTCACCCAGCTGCTGCAGGATTTTGACTGTGCAGAAAGTTGTTCCAAGGTGCAGAACTTCTGGAACTTAACGAATAAGCTGCTGCAAATTTGTAGCTTAAGTGGAGCCTAACCAGTGCAGAAATTGTTTCAAATACTGCAGATTTTCAGCAGTTCAACAGGGCAGAAACAGTGCAGAAGTTTCACCCCAAGCTGTGCAGATTTTCCTGCTCAGTCTTTTCATTGTCCGCCTCCGCCCGAACAGATACGCACTAACCCACCTGAAATAAGGTAAAAGCCTTCTTTCCAACAATAGTGCTGAAACAGGGTAGATTTTGCTGTCAAAAGATACTGTTCAGTTGAGTTCTTTTCTGTAGAATTTTGCAGTTCCCAGCAGTTCACAATCTCAGAAATCTAAGGCAAAATCGAGTCTGATTCAGTAGCTATTTACCCCTGCTCAAACCTGTATTTTTCTGCTCAACTGTGCAGCTCTTGCTACAAAAAGACACTGCTCAAAACTCAGAAACTTCAGCAAAGCACTAAATTCAGCAGAAACTGGACAGGTTTTGTTTTAGGCTGCACCAGTGCCGAAGTTAACCCTCAAAGAGCAAGCAGAAGAAGTTCCAGTTTTGAATTTCAGACAAGCCAAGCTTCAATTTCATACTATAACAATTCCGGAAAAATTTCAGCACAGCAACAGAAATGCAGCTCAATGATCAGAAATTTAGCATCACAAAGGAGTTCAAACCAGAATTCAGCAGATACAAGGATGGTTTAGCAACTAAGAAACTCTATCAAGGGCTGAGATTCACAAACGACAGCAACAAATTGAGAACAAATTTCAGCTTAATCCTCAGAAATCAAGCTAAGCAACGCGGGTCGAATTCATTCAAATCATTAACTCAGAACGATTGAGTCGAAGTTCAGCTATAACTCAAACTTTCTTCAAAATTTTCAGCACATAAAACTAACTTTCGACTTAGAAGAATCAAACCTGATGCCTACTGGAATTGGCTAAGTGTCTACGCGTAGGGACGATGCGCAGGCTATGCAGCTTCAAACTTGTATGGGGTCGGATACAATCGGACACATAAGGAATATCGACCTTGGGCGCAAACCGAGGTCGGTCTATATTGGATCGAGGCCAGCGCTTCAAGGAGGACGGTTCGAGGTCGGACATCATTCGATCGGAGCCAAAGCATTCGAAAGGAGGCAGTCAAGACCGGTTTGGCTAAAAGTGTCTTATGGTAAAAGTTTCAGTTTCTCATAACGGAAAGGCCGAAAATTTCGTGGTGTACGGTTATCTCGGCGGAAATCACGGCCCCAATCATCAGACACGTTAGACCAGTATTTTTAGGGATATTTTACCCTGTAATCAAGTCTTTTACCTTAGATAGAATTCCTTTTTCCCCTATAAAGCAGTACTTAGTTCCATTATAAAGGGACACAATACACCATCAGTAAGACAGGCTACCATTTTTCTAATTGTCTCTTGCCTAAATTATTTATTCTTCATTGCTGCTCGTTCCATCGCAGAAAAGTTATTCAACCTCAGTGGTTTGGTCACTCTCTTATTTATTTAAATCAATCTTTATTCATCGCTATTATTTTATTGTATCAGACAAGTTCACGTATCCTTAACTCCGCGTACAAATTCAATTGTTACTCGTATTTGAGGGTAAACAGTTTGACGCCCATCGTGAGGCTAAGGATAATAGTGAGTGTTTGATACAAACTTCTATCACACACTATTTTACGCTTGTTCTTCGCAGGATCTTTTGTTTTCAGGATACAACATAATCATGTCGCGCTCACACCCCATCAATGATGAATTCGACCACCAGGGCGAAAATAACAATATGATGCTCAGTAATGAGGTTCCGAACGACGCCAACTCTCAAATGGCGATCGATGTAGATCAGACTTCTGGCCCGTCAAACAGTGTTTGGGGAGAACACCATTCAAGGACTCAAAATAATGAAGGGGACGGGATCAGCCTCAAAATGATATTCGACATGCTACAGGCCCAGCAAGCAGTCATCGCCCAGCTACAAAGTCGGAGCCAAATTTCGGATAGGGTCGAAGATGGTTCTTCTCGAGGAGTCGCTCCCGGAAATGAACCGGTCGCGGCGCAGTCAGATGAAAACGGAAGAGGGACGAGCTCTGGAATCATGTAGATGCTCGAGGAGCTGACCAAGCGAGTCGAATCGGGCGAAAAGAAAATCGAAGCCAACGACAAGAAAGTGGAAACGTATAACTCAAGGGTGGACCAAATTTCAGGAGCACCCCCGCTGTTGAAAGGCTTAGACTCAAAGAAATTCGTGCAAAAGCCTTTCCCGCCGAGCGCTGCACCGAAACCAATACCAAAAAAGTTCCGCATGCCAGAAATACCCAAATACAATGGGACGTCCGATCCGAATGAACACGTAACGGCGTACACATGCGCCATAAAGGGGAACGACCTCGAAGACGATGAGATCGAGTCCGTTCTTCTGAAAAAATTCGGGGAGACTTTGTCAAAAGGAGCAATGACTTGGTACCACAACTTGCCCCCGAACTCCATCGACTCCTTCGCCATGCTTGCAGATACCTTCGTCAAGGCTCATGCAGGTGCTATTAAAGTCGAAACAAGGAAGTCAGATTTGTTCAAAGTCAGGCAAAGAGATAATGAGATGTTGAGGGAGTTCGTATCTCGCTTTCAAATGGAGCGAATGGATTTACCTCCGGTTACCGATGATTGGGCCGTACAAGATTTTACTCAAGGGCTTAATGCCCGAAGTTCAACGGCTTCTCAGCAGCTCAAACAAAGCTTGGTCGAATATCCCGCTGCCACTTGGGCGGACATACATAATCGATGTCAGTCGTAGATCAGGGTTGAAGATGATCAGCTCGGGGTCCCCTCGGGATCCGTTTATCCTATCAGAACTAATGATCGAATTCTAAGAGATCATTGTCGAGAGTCGAGGTCGAACAGAGATAGGCACCGACCGTATCCTGGCGATCGAAGGGCCATCCCGGGAAGACAAAGGTCATCGAGACGGGAGAGAAGGAACGATCCTAATCAAAGGAACCGAGGACCGTTGCCAAGAAATAACTTCGAAAGAGCCGCTAATCACCGAGAAGCGCCCAGACTGTCCGAGTATAACTTCAACGTCGATTCTGTGACCCTCGTATCCGCCATTGGCCGCATTAAAGATACCAAATGGCCTCGCCCACTACAATCGGATCCGGCCAAAAGGGACCCAAACTTAATATGTAAATACCATGGTACCCATGGTCACAGAACGCAAGATTGCCGGCAACTAAGGGAGGAAGTGGCACGGTTGCTTGAAAAAGGTCATCTCCGAGAATTTCTAAGCGACCGGGCTAAAAACTATTACGGAAATAGGGACAGGTGTTATAACCCGTAAATTCGTACATTAAAATACACCGTGAAATAGTTTACATATGAGGACCCAAGGACCCGGAAAATAGTTTAAAGTTAAGAAAAAGAACAAAGGTGTCACATAGCTAGATATGCAAACCGCAAAGCACAAATGCGGACCGCATATCCAGCACCAAGATCGCAAAGTGAGACAGATTTCTGGGTTGGAGTTGTATCAAATATGCGGCCAGAATGCGGACCGCATAATGCAAATGCGGACCGCAAATGTGACACCTTCCATCGCAGAATGAAACAGAGTTCTGGGCTGAATCCGTGTCTGAAATGCGACCAGAATGCGATCGCATTGTTGAAAATGCGAACCGCAAATCTGGTCCTTCTGCGTCGCATAATGCAACAGATTTCTGGGGTGAGATTTGCGACCAGAATGCGAACCGCATATCTTGTTTGCGGTGGGTATGCGATCGCGAACCTAAAACTTGTCAGGTATGTGTGCCACTTATTGCTAGGCCTATAAAAGGGACCCAAACCCGTCCCTCCTTCATTTTTTTGAGTCCAAGCATAGTAGAAGTCCCCAAACGACCTCTCTCAAAAGCCCCACACCTACACAACCAATTTCTTCTCTTCCAAACCCCA
>MCJB01052541.1:5901-62725 GCA_002018475.1 Nicotiana obtusifolia | reverse complement strand
GGGGGGGGGGGGTAAAAGAAGCATCACATGAATTTAAGAGATTGTGGTTAATGATAGCCATCACTCGTAGTGAGTAACGATTGAATTGTTCCTTAAATTGTGGACTAAGGAATTGTAGCAAATTGCGTAGCTCGAGAACTGGCGCAGTAAGTACCAGGTATGTAAGACTATATCGTTCTTTCTTTTGCACGACTCCTATTGAATACAATGCCATGAACGAGCCCCAAAAGAATACTTTATTCCTAGAAGTTAGGATTACTTGTATTGTTTCCCTCTAAGGAAGAATTGCTCTTGTTGTTATGATATTAATGCTAATGGTAATCCTTGAGTCTTATAAAGCTCACGTTAATGAGGTATTCTTATATATATGTGAAAGAAGGGATAATAATGTATGTCACTAAAAAGGGTCTGGAACGCTTGTTGATAAATGAACTTGTAATGTATTAAATATATATGCATGATTGAATCCGTTGACCGCGCCCATTGAAGGCCGGGTATGTTGTGACTACGCCTAGCACGGCCGGGTAAGATATGATATGATGATGATGAGCCCACAGAGGCATATGATGATAAAGAGCCCACAGAGGCGTATGATGAGCCCATGGAGGCGTATGTGATTGTATGAGGTAACGTTTATGTAATCGGTTACGGTAACAATAAATGTATATGAAAATGACAAGCCCACAGAGGCAAGAGTATAAGACGATAATAATGGTAATAAACATGTATACGATAATGTTATAAAGGTTATATGTTTCTACCTGATGCTTATATCATTGCTCTTATATTGTATTTCCTGTCTTACATACTCAGTACATTATCCGTACTGACGTCCTTTATTCATGGACGCTGCATGTCGTGCTGCAGGTCCCAATAGATTGATAGACGGAGCTCCCCCACCGCAGTAGGCTACCAGTTCAGCAGATATCAGCAAGATTCATCCTTCGGACTTGCTACAGCCTTGGTATGCATTTTGTATAGGCACTGTGGGCATGTCGGGGCCCTGTTCCGACATAGGTTGTATAGTGTCTGTTCTTGTAGAGGCTCAATAGACAAATGTTGATGTATGTATAGACCAGTGTTGGGTTGACTCATGTACAGTTGTACTGCCTCGTCGGCATATGTAATATGTTGTATGGTTTTGCACGATAGTCTCGCGGGCACACCATGTATACAATTATGCTTATGTCATGGTATGACGTTTCCGCCTAATGTGATGTTGTTCAAAGCAGCATGCATATGTCAGGCTTTTGTAGATAACAAAGAGAGTAAGATAACATATCTGAGGGGTACGCCGGCGCTCTGCAAGCAGGGTCCGATGCCCTGTCGCGGCCCTCCGGTTGGGTCGTGACAACAGGCCCACAAGTCAAGAAGAACCCCAGAACATGATGAACATGATAATCGGAGGGGTAGATGCACCCCAAGGCCCGGTGTTGAAGCGCACTAAAATATCTATCACCCGGGAAAAACGAACTCAAGATTACGCAACAGAAGGGGCCTTATACTTCAGTGATAAAGATGCAGAAGGGGTTACACAGCCCCAAAATGATGCCTTGGTGATATCGATGCTCGTACATAAAACAAGGGTAAAGCGCGTACTTATCGACCCCGGCAGCTCAGCTAATATAATTCGGTCATGGGTTGTCGAGCAGCTCGGGTTGTCAAATCAGATCATCTCCGAAGTTTGGGTCCTCAATGGTTTCAACATGGCATCATAAACGACCAAAGGAGAAATAACACTGATGGTTAACATCGCCGGTACTGTCCAGGCAACGAAATTTTGCGTGATCGAGGGCGACATGAGATATAATGCCTTGCTCAGGAGGCCTTGGATTCATGACATCGGAGCTGTACCTTCAACATTGCATCAGATGTGGAAATTCCCATCGGCCGATGGGGTCGTCACCATTTATGGAGAGCAACATGCTGCGAGAGAAATGTTCGCAATGGATGAGGCAGCATCAAGGCCGACCGCTCCTTCCCAGAGGACCCAATATCAATCAGAGACGCCACCTTCAACAAACGAGGGTGGACAGGATCAACTTGACATCGATAATTATGGGGTCCCCAGTCGTTTATCAGTCCTGATGAGTCCGATGCGACTAAATCGACAGTCGAAGAGCTCGAACAGATTTCGCTCCGCAGCGATGCGCCCGATCGAAAGGTATACCTGGGCTCGGGCTTAAACTCTGAGCTCAGGACCAAATTAATTAAATTTCTTTCAACTAACGAAGATTCCTTTGCTTGGTCCCATCTTGACATGACAGGGATACCGCCGGAAATTACAACTCACAAACTTAGCGTTAACCCAAAATTTCGGCCGATCAAGCAAAAGAGGAGGCCTCAGTCCGAAGCCAAACAAGCATTCATCAAGGACGAGGTAACTAAACTTTTGAATATCGGATCCATTCGGGAAGTTAAGTACCCGGAGTGGCTAGCGAATGTAGTTGTAGTTCCTAAGAAGGGAAATAAACTTAGGATGTGCATAGATTATAAAGACCTAAATAAGGCGTGCCCCAAAGACTCCTTCCCCTTGCCCAACATCGATCGTATGATCAATGCTACCGCTGGCCACGAGACTCTTAGTTTTCTCGATGCCTACACTGGTTACAACCAGATACAAATGGATAAGGATGACCAAGAAAAAACATCCTTCATCACTAAGTATGGCACTTATTGCTACAATGTGATGCCTTTCGGGCTGAAAAACGTGGGGGCTACCTACCAACGCTTAGTAAATAAGATGTTCGAAAAACAACTAGGAATAATAATGGAAGTTTATATTGATGAAATGCTAGTCAAGTCCCTACGAGCAGAGGACCATTTGAGTCATTTGCTGGAGACATTCGACATCCTGAAAAGGTACAACATGAAGTTGAACCCGGAGAAGTGTGCATTCGGAATAAGCTCGGGAAAATTCCTTGGCTTCATGGTCTCGAACCGAGGAATAGAAATCAACCCCGATAAAATCAAGGCCATCGAAGATATAACGGTCATAGACAATGTGAAAGCAGTACTGAAACTGACAGGTCGGATAGCGGCCCTGGGCTGATTTATATTGAGATCATCCGACAGAAGCCATCAGTTCTTCAACCTGTTGAAGAAGAAGAACGAGTTCTCATGGGGACCGGAATGCCAACGCGCGTTGGAAGAACTTAAAAGGTATCTCTCTAGCCCACCTTTGCTACATACGCCAAAAGCAGGTGAGCAAATATACCTTTACCTTACTGTGTCAAAAATAGCAGTAAGCGGAGTCCTGGTCCGAGAAGAGCAAGGTACGCAATTCCCTATTTATTACGTCAGTAGAACACTAGGAGAGGCCGAAACTAGGTACCATCATTTAGAAAAATTGGCGCTCGCATTAGTAAGTGCCTCTAGGAAGTTGAAACCATACTTCCAATGTCACCCTATATGCGTAGTGACAACTTATCCGCTTAGAAACGTTATGCATAAACCTGAGTTATCAGGTCGGTTGGCCAAATGGGCCATCGAAATAAGCGGATACGACATTGAATATCGGCCTCGAACTTCGATCAACTCCCAAGTACTGGCTGATTTTGTTGTCGATTTCGCGCCGTCGCTTATCTTCGAGGTCGAGAAAGAGTTGATGACCAAATCGGGGACTCCTTCGGGAGTATGGACTTTGTTAACAGAAGGCGCCTCAAATTCGAAGGGATCGGGGCTTGGCATCGTGCTCAACCCCCCAACAGGGAACATGATTCGACAAGCTATTAAAACTGTAAAATTGACTAACAATGAAGCAGAATATGAGGCTATGATTGCAGGTTTGGAGTTGGCTAAGAACTTGGGGGCAGAAGTAGTCGAGGCCAAATGTGACTCCCTCCTCGTAGTCAACCAAGTGAATAGGACATTCGAGGTCAGAGAGGGACGTATACAAAGGTATGTGGACAAGCTTCAGGTCACGTTACACATATTTAAAGAATGGACCCTACAACATATACCCCGAGAACAAAATAGTGAGGCCGATGCCCTCGCCAATTTAGGGTCATCGGTCGAGGATGAAGAAATTGATTCTGAAAAGGTTGTGCAATTATTGAGATCGGTGGTGGAAGAAGGCCATGCTGAGATTAACTCAACAAGCTTGACCTGGGATTGGAGAAACAAATACGTGGAATATCTTAGTTCAGGTAAATTGCCATCGGATCCCAAAGAAACAAGGGCGTTGCGCACAAAGGCGGCCCGATTTTGCTTGGCCGACGACGGAACCTTATACAGAAGAACATTCGGAGGCCCCCTCGCCATATGTCTCGGACCCGGAGATACCTAGTACATCTTAAGGGAGATACACGAAGGAACATGTGGCAACCACTCCGGTTCCGATTCCTTGGTTCGAAAAATAATTCGGGCCGGTTATTATTGGATCGACATGGAAAGAGACACTAAGGAGTTTGTACGCAAATGCAGCAGATGCCAAAGGCACGCACCGATGATCCATCAACCCGGAGAGACACTGTATTCGGTCTTATCGCCATGGCCATTTATGAAGTGGGGAATGAATATCGTCGATCCCCTCCCTCGGGCACCAGGTAAAGCTCAATTTATTCTTTTTATGACTGACTACTTTTCCAAATGGGTGGAAGCACAGGCTTACGATAAGGTCAGGGAAAAGGAAGTAATTGACTTCATATGGGATCATATTATTTGCCGGTTCGGGATGCCCTCGAAAGTTGTATGTGATAATGGAAAGCAGTTCGTTGGCAGTAAGATAACAAAATTCTTCGAAGACAACAAAATTAAGAGAATATTATCAACTCCATATCACCCCAGCGGCAATGGTCAAGCCGAGTCGACCAATAAGACCATAATTCAGAACTTGAAGAAAAGGTTAGCCGACACAAAAGGAAAGTGGAGAGAGATGTTGCCCGAGGTCCTATGGGCATATCACACAACCGAAAGAACAAGCACCGGGGCCACCCCGTTTTCCCTGGTCTACGGCACTGAAGCACTGATACCGGTCGAGGTGGGCGAACCAAGCGTCAGGTTCCAATACGCAACCGAAGAATCGAACCAGGAGGCTATGAACGTCAGCCTGGAACTTCTAGATGAAAGAAGGGAAGCTGCTCTAGTTCGGATGGCAACACAAAAGCAAAAAATTGAAAGATATTATAATCGGAGGGCCCGTCTCCGATACTTCAATATTGGGGACTTGGTACTCAGAAGGATTACATCCAACGCTCGAGATCCCAACAAAGGAAAATTGGGGCCGAACTGGGAAGGGCCCTATACTATCTTAAAGGTCACCAGAAAGGGGTCTTACAAGCTCGGAACCATAGATGGCAAGCAACTGTCAAACAACTGGAACGTGAGCCACCTGAAACGGTATTATTGTTAAGGTAATACATTTCATTTTTTCTTTTGTTCTATTTGTCGATACTAACACCGGCAGGTTACAAATGGAAAAGCCTCGAGCTGGGAAACACAAAGCACTATGGCTGAAAGCACCCGTTGCACTATTTTTCCCTTCGATTAAGGCAAACCCCAAAGTCGATTGGTAGGCCAAGGCCGTATTGATTTAACAAAACTCGAAGGGAAATAAGACCAACTCAGGCAATCCCAATTTATAAAAGGCTAAGGCCAAACTTTGTTAAAATTCGAGGACGATTAGAATTTGCCAAGGCAAGACCCGATTCTTTAAAAAGGCGCTAAGGCCAAATCAAATCGTTAGAATTTGAAAGGGGCCATATGTTGCTAAGGTATGATCCCGACTTCTTAATGGGCCAAGGCCACATCGTACTAAAGAAAGTTCAGGAATAAACGAAGCCTACTAAGGCGACTCCGAATTTACAATAAGGCTAAGGCTGAATCGGGTTAAAACCTATTAAGATCGATTCAGTTCCTTAACGGGCCAAGGTTCCCTCGAGACGCGGGCCTCATTCGGTCGATCACTGAGGAAGAAAACTTACAAAGAAAATTCACAATCCTAGCTAAGGCGGGAAAGTCGCGAGATATAAAAACTATAGAACGAAGTCAGAAAAAATAAAGGAATTTTATACAGAACGAGGGAATCCTTTCATATATTCAAATTACAGAAAATGACACATCATTTTACAAGCAACGTCAGTCAGAACCATCCTCTTCTTCCTCGAGGAAGGCTTGCCTTCTTACTTTAGCTTCGATCTTTGCTGCTTCATCGACTTCAGAAGACAGATCGAAACCCCGAGCTTGTATCTCCTCAAGGACGGAGAGTCGGGTCTAACACTCAGTATATTCGACCAAAACCTTCGATTGCTCCTGGGCTGCCTCGGCATCGGCTCTATATTGAGCTATCAAGTCATCGGTGTCGGCCTTGGATGTAGCAATCTCAGATCTTGCTGATTGCAGCTTATTCACCAGCACACCCCGGTCTTGGGTAAGCGACTCGACTTGGAGTTGGAGAGATTCGGTGCTCTTGGTCAGAACTCCGATTTTTTCTTGCGCCACCGAAAGTAGCTCCTCTAAGGGAGCTAAGAGAGCCCAGAGGGTCTCTTTTTCCGAAGTCAATGTTTCGGCCTTAGATTTCCATTCGTTGGTTTCGGCATTAGCCTCGCTCACTGCAGACCGGAGTCGATCTAATCGATCAGTTTGCTGCCCCAGCTGGTCGACTACTTTGTTATGCTCTCTCCGCACAAAGTCCAGCGCAGATCGAAGTTTTGACATCTCGCCCTCGAGCCACTGACATCGTGCCTTTTCTTATGTCATTTCTTCCCTTATCCGAAGGAAAGCCTCGTGATGAAGCACCGAAGACTACAAGGTGTACGCAGTGAAACAGTCAGTGCAAATCGAAGAGCAAGATAACAGGTGCCAAATAGAACCAATGGGGGAATATACCTTGTTCGATGCCTGCTGAGCTTCGTTGAATAAACAGGCCCAGTTCACCACATCCATTGCGGCCTGATCCTCGTCGGTCACCAAACAACGAAGATAGAAAGCCACGCCGACAGGCGCAGCCAAGGCTCGAGCATCCTTGGGAATGGTGAACTTTATCACTCTCTTCCGATCAGGGTTGGAGCTCGGAGCGGGGAATCTGTCCACTAACTTGATACCAACAGACACCCCACTCGTCTCGGCGGGGGGACTCCTTCTTGGCACTTCAAGACCGAAGGTATCAGCCGATGGCACTCCACCAAAGAACTCTTCAAACGCTCCTGCTGCTACCGGACCTTTACTCGGCGTGTGCGTTCTTGCAGCTTGGGCCTCATTCAGAGTTGCCTCCGAAAAGGAGGGGGAATCCATCATCTCCGGGAGGTCCGAGATCCCTTGTGCTGCCTCCCTAGTATCGGCACGTATCCCGGTCCTCGTCCTTGCCTCGAGATCCTCCGCTCATGGGATGAAAGCCTCACCGACCGCTGGCTCGGGGACTGTCCGAGGTGGTTCGTTGTTTAAGGTATCAGGGTTTCTATCCTCCTCGGAGTCGTCGCTTAGTTGGATGGCCAGATCAGTGACTTTGGGTTTGCGAGCCAGCATTTTCTTCCTGCTTTTCCTTTTCTCGGGCTCTGAAGGACCGGGGATCTCTTTTCTCTTTTTCTCTCCCCCCTTTTTCGAGACAGGGGGAGGGCAAGAAGCTTCCCTACCGGTGAGTGCCGGCCTCAACTCAGCATCCTTCAAGAGACCTACGAAGAAAAGGGAAAAAATCAGTAATAACGTCGATCACTTGAAATGAGAAAGACAAATATTGTTGGGCTCACCATGATTTTTGGCCTCCCAAAGGCCTTTCGATATTTCCCGCCAGGCTCGCTCCGAGTAGGCCCTCTGAGCCACCACTCTCCGGACCCACTCCTCCAAATGATGGATCGCGGCCGGCGCCTGAGAAACAGCTACACCTTACAAAACTTATCGGTTAGATACCAAAGGAAAAATAGCAGATGGTTTCAAGTAGGGATATAACGCTTACGTCTCAAGTTCCACTTCTCGGGGAACGGCATGTCTTCTGCGGGGATCAGGTCGGAGGTTCTTATTCGAATGAACCAGCTCATCCAACCCTGATCCTTGTCTTCATCAATGCTCGAGAATGGGGCTTTGCTGGCCCGGCGAGCAAGTTTTATTAGCCCCCCTCGGAACATTTGGGGACTGTATAGTCGGAATAGATGGTCGACGGTGAAGGGGTGCCCTTCGACCTTACTCACGAAGAAACGAAAAAGGTGTACTATCCGCCAAATGGAGGGATGAACCTGACCCAGCGTGACATTATACCTTTTACAAAAGGCAACGATTATGGGGTCCAAAGGTCCCAGCGTAAAGGGATAGGTATAGACGCTCAGATAACCTTCCACATAGGTGGTAATCGCCTCATTCGGGGAAGGGACTACCACATCCTTGTCAGCCCATTTACACTCTGCTTTCACCCTATCAAGGATTTTGTGGGTGATCGAGCTAATGTACATGGAGACCGGTTCGCCTCGGCCAGGCACTGAGGAGGCTTTTTCCACTTTAAAATCGGAGCCAATGAAACATCCCACCGGTATGAAAGCCTTCAAAGGAGGCTCTGTGGAAGTTTCCCTAACAGGGGCAGCTTCAACCTCTTCAGCGGGTTGAAAAGTTGAAGGTTGTTGTTTTTGAGGAACGGATTTTGATGTCTTTACCATTGGAGTTAAAGTGATAAGAGTAGAAGCAAAGGACAATGTATGAGAGAAGTTTGAAGTGTAAATATGCAGAGAACAAAAGAGGGGAAAGGTTTGAACAATGTAAAGTCTGGAAATTAAAGAATGGAGGAGCTATTTATACTTTGTCAGAAGCGGCGGTTCAGAGCACGAGGTAGGGGAGCATTAAATGGCATTTGCAGAAGTTACAGGGACTGTCGCCAGCTAGGACATGCGAGGACTCTTTTTTACAGCAGTCACATGCATCATCGTGCTGCCCTCACCCATCAATGAGACGTTTTTAGGTTGTATGATTTGACATTTCGAACTTCGTGTCAATAAGTATGTTTTTTCTTGAGCTACTCTCGAAGGGCGGTGGCTCATATCGTTTCTTGTCGCTACTCTCCAACAAACAAGGGGGACTATCTGTATGGGGTCGGATACAATCGGGCACATAAGGAGTATCGACCTTGGGCATAAACCGAGGTCGGTCTATATTGGATCGAGGCCGACGCTTCAAAAAGGACGGTTCGAGGTCGGACATCATTGAATCGAAGTCAAAGCATTCAAAAGGAGGCAGTCGAGACCGGTCTGGGTAAAGGCATCTTATGGTAAAAGTATCAGTTTCGCATAACGGAAAGGCCGAAAATCCCATGGTAAACAGTTATCTCAGCGGGAATCACGGCCCCAATCATCAGAGACGTTAGACCAGTATTTTTAGGGATAATTCATCCTGTAATTAAGTCTTTTACTTTATATAGAATTCCTTTTTTCCCTATAAAAGGGTACTTAGTTTCATTGTACAGGACACAATACACTATCAGTAATACAGGCTACCATCTTTTAATTATCTCTTGCTTAAATTATTTATTCTTCATTGCTGCTCATTCCATCGCAGAAAAGTTATTCAACCTCAGTGGTTTGGTTACTCTCTTATTTATTTAAATCAATCTTTATTCATCACTATTTATTTTATCGTATCAGACAAATTCACGTATCCTTAACTACACGTACAAATTCAATTATTACTCGTATTAGAGGGTAAACACCATCCTATCTAGTTAAAAGTTGAATCACTTCGTTGGGTTTGTCATAAATATCTCTTTTGGTTGTCGACGTATCATTTTAGGTCTGACGCAAAATAGCTAGGTATGAAAATAAATCTCCCTGCTTTCCCTCCTGTTCAAGAAAGAACATTAATCCTTCATGTTTAATTTTGCTCGAATTTAGGCCCACATGTATGAATGAATATACAATTCTTATCCTTCACTTTTCGTTTTGATTGAATTTTATCCGTTTTATAATGTATTTCGCAATTATAATGAGTCCATAGGAGATATTTTTGGCTCATGCATATAAACTGTCACGTCCCAAATTATTTCTAGATGTGACTGGCACCCAGTACATATCAATCGTCAGGTGAATCACAATTTCATACCTTAGCTATTAATTTATAGTATTGATTAATTAAATGAGTATTCAAATAACTGATAATTAATTACGAACAATTAATATCTCAAAATATCAAATTGAAACTCTAGCACAAATTCTCATACTAGACCATGGAGCATCTAAAAGAATTACAAAAGACATCATATGAATAAATGATAAAAACTCTTTTAGCAGCCTCCACGAACAATGCGGCGGCTCACCTCAATAACTGAATCAACTCTCGCGAACTCGTCAACTACTAGCTCTGTCTTCACTAATTGTTGTTGCATAGACATGCAGGTAAGGAGTGAGTTATACGTAAATATAACCAGTAAGATCCTTAACCCGCCACTCTGAATACCTCTGGAACAAGTGTTAGAAAATACAAATAGACAACGAGCGCATAAATAATATGCACAAGAATTCTTTTACCATATAGTTAGTCTATAAGGTCCAAACAGTTATTCAGCAACAATACTATATATCTCATCACAATCTACACTAAGGACTTGTCATAAACGCCAGTGCAGGAAATTAACCAAACATCCCAATGAGTCAACGGCAACATACACAATGTCCCAAATATACCACGGCGACATACACAATGCCCCAAATACATTACGACATCGAAGAAATAATTTCTAACACCCCAACATCATAGCACGAGACTAGCCACATCACAAATCACTTATTAAATAATTTTAACTTTTTTACAAAATAATATATATTTGCGGCTGGTCAATGACCACCGATTCTGCCAAGCGCACGCTCGTCCCAACACATGGATCATGCAGACAAAACATACTTTCAAAACGAATTTTGGAAAAACAAGCATCAAAGCTTAAAGTCTCGCTTACCTCGCCAACGATAAGTTTTCTAACTTTGCGATTTCTAGAACACCAACCAAACAACCTCCAATGACCTTAATCTATACAAAATATTGATTAACAATATTAACTATGCTAATCAGCTCTAATTTCAATCTCCTTAACTTTCAGTCTTAAAGTTAAATCTTAATATTATACGTCTTACTAAAAATATATAGCCCAATATGTCAATCTAATTTAATACTCAATATCAGTTTCTCTTAATTAGTTCTTTACGTCCATTGATAATAACCACATAATAGCCGTCATTATATTTTTATACTCAAAGAACAAAGATTCGAATTGTGGCTTTCCATTTAAAGTGCAATTATATTTCCCGATGCAGTAGATACAAATCTTTAGAAATTTCAATCTTTTCCCTAATCTACATGCCACTTGTTTGCCCCAAAAATTGGAAGCAAATCAATTGAATTTTAAGCGTGGGAATCAATAAGTAAGTGACAAATCTAGTCGTAAATGAATAGATGTAAAAAGAGAAAGAATACAACACTTAGAAGATAGAGTATAATTGCAAAGCTGGGAAATCAATATATTGCCTTTGTTTCTTAAGAATGTTCCAGCCCTTTTCTGAATCTAGTACATCAATATATATAGGAGAAATCTGATCCCCCCCTACCCCCTGTTGCCCATAAAGTGTCCTTTACAATCATCACAGTGTCCTTGCATAGTTGGTAAAGCCCACGCACGTTTGGTAAAGGTCCTGCAGATTTGGTGAAGGTACTGCAGGTTAGGTGAGGGCCTTGCACGTTTGGTATAGCTTGAGCAGTATCATTGACTTTTGAATATGAGTTGGCAGTTAACGCAACGGACATATCGACCATCACGAGGTGAAACTCGACGTGGCCCATCGATCGCCATATCGAGCCTGGCCTCAACTCTGGTTCCAACCTCGATATCGGATATCGGTCCGAGCACCGATCATATGGTTCCGACCTCCTTCATCGGACATGTGGTCTCGACTACTGGTCGGCTAACCGGTGCCGAGGGTCGACCTCGAGATTCAACCTCGATCTGTTCTTTTATGAAAAAACCTGATTTTGCCATACACACCACTCATCATGTCCATATCATTATTTGTGATCATTACTTTGCTTTCAATAATTAATTATTATACTAGATAGCAAAGCTTCAAAGTGCATGCTAAAAATAATTTTCATACCTGGGAAGTCTGGATCCTTTTGAAATTGTAAGTCCTTTCACGTGATGCTCTATTGCGCCGTCAATATCCCTAATCTCTTCTAATTTTTTATTTTTTTTATGTTCAATAACCAAGAAATAATTTGCCTTAGTATTTTATTCTCTAGGTCACCTCACTTGGCCAATAAGAAAATTGGCGGGTCTGACCCACTTTTAAACTTTTAAATAATAACTAAATTACTTATTTCAATTTCTCAATTTGTAATAGATCCACTAACTACTTATTTAATATACTACATTATCTCATATATAATAAATTTTCTTCAACTTAGTACTTGATCAAATAGCTACAAATAATTCTATTGTCTAACAATTAATAAGTATATAAAAGATTCAGGTTATTACATAAACATAAGGATAGATTAGAATTTAAAATCTCTCGAAAGAGCATACACATTAAGTTAAAAAAGAACAAAACTGAATCACTCTTTTTCCCCTTAGAAAGGTAACTTGAACATACATAGAGAACTACACATCTTATTTTGTTTCAAAAGAATTCTGTTTACCTTCAAAATTGGATACCAATTGAATTTGTACGTGGTATTAAGGATACGTGATCTAACTTGATATATAATGAGAAATCAGATTAAAATTGAAATAAACAATGACAAAGTAAATACAAATCACACAAATTGAACAATCTTAGCCTTGGAAGGTTAGCCACCCTCGAGCCAAAAATGCCTTAATCGATGCCGAACAAAATGACCAGATAATAAGAGCTAGAAATAATAATATATTGCTTTGGAATGCGTGTTACAATGTGTTTAATAAACTGTCAGACCCCTTTATATAGTAGAGGAGTCCTACTCTAGGTACATTTCTATAAAAGGTAAAAATCTCTTGATTTGCTGATTGCCGACTCCTTGCTGATATGTGCCGAGATTCCCGCCGTAAATCCGCCCGGTCGCGGATATTTCAGTCTTCTGTTAGTTATCTCAACAATGTTCCTCCGAGCTCGTTCGAGGCTAAGGTCGACACCGGACTCAATGTTCCTTGGAGGCAGGTTTTCTGACCCCGGATTCTAGCTCGGTGGGACTCGAGGTCGATCTTCAGTCCTAGGCCACCACGTTCCAAGCCTAATCTACCAAGTTGTAGTCGAGCTCGACTTCAACCGTATACAGATAGTCCCTTCGTTTCTCGGAGAGTAGAAAACGAGAAACCACATGAACTTTCGACCATGACTTCGATATTTTGTGACAGAAACGACAAAACAGTCGAAACGTCTCGTCAGTCAAGTCTTAATGGCATCAAATGCCTGTCAGTTGCCGGTCGGCCACTCCCAGATGTGAACAGTCGCTGAGAAACTATAAATACCCCCTCATTAGTTCATTCAAACTTTACTTTCAAACCTTCTTCCCTCGTACCTTAGAAATTTCAGCACTCCCAAGCATTAATTTTCTGGTTACTCTGAAATTCTTTTATAAGAACTTATGTTTTGTTTTTATACCCAACCATCAAACTTAATCTTAAACTTCCTCTATTTCCTTCATCTATCAAACAAATGGCGAAGACTTCAAAATCTATTCCCTAAAAAGAAACTCCCTCTGCCTCATGACCGGCTGTAGAGGAAAATGTTTTGTCTGCTGCTACTGAGGAACCAACACCGGAACGTCCCCTGAAGATGTTCGTTCTTGAGCCCAACCGGTGCTGATTTCAAGGTCGAGAAACCCTACTTGGTACCGGATCGGTGTGAACCGGTCTCGAGATATGTATGTTCAGTCACTGATAGTTTCCTCTCCAAGGTCAAGGAGGATTATAACTGGATTAATAAGCACGTGGTGGTCCCCACGTCCGATGAATCGATTACTACCCACGTGGAAGATTTTTTAAGTGTTTACACTTATCACTTCACGCTGGGCCCCTTTGATCCGATCATCATTGCCTTCTGTAAGAGGTACGAGGTGACCCTCAGTCAATTCATCCTTCTTCCTGGAGGATAGTAATTCTCCTCCGCTTCTTCGTGAGCAAAATCGAGGGGTGTCCCTTCACCATCGACCATCTCATGCGTGTGTATAGTCCCCGGCTCTATCGAGGGGAATTAATCAAACTTGCCCGTCGGGCCGGTAAGGCTCCATTCTTGAGCATCGACGAAGATTGGGACCAAGGTCGGTTAGGCCGATTCGTCCCAAGTGAAGACCTCGAATTTAATCCCGACCGAGTATATGCCATTTCTTGAGAAATGGAACATGACACGTAAGTATAACCTTGCTTTCAGTATTTTGTTTATCGCTTTTCCTTTTCCTCCCTTCTCATTGATGTTTTGTGGTGGTGCAGTTGTTGCTCGGATGCCGGATGCAGTTCCTCGACTCAAGGAGTGGGTCGAGGGCATCGTGTCACAGAAACCATATTTCGAGCGCGCATGGCGCGAACTCTCGAAGGGTCGGTGGGAGGCTTGTTCTCACGGTGAGATTCCGTTCTCGTGTGGATAACACTTAGGTTTCCTCCGTATTGCCGAGTCCTTACTCATTTTCCTTTTCTTTGCAGGTCTTCCCAAGGATGTTGTAATGAAGCCTCCATCTGGTGGCGAGGATTGCCCCTCCGAGTCCCCTGCTCCGAGACAGGGTGAGGAAAAGAAGAAAAAAAGGGCTCTGAGTTATCTGAACTCGGAGAAGAAAAAACCGAAAAGGAGGCTGGTGCGCAAATCCAAGGAAAGAGCCAGCGCCAGGGAGATCCCATCGGACTCACTCACTCGGCTGAGGGACGAGTCTGAAGGAGAAGAAGAAGCTTCCGAACTGGTGGCCCATGTGAGAAGCGAGACCAAACTACCTTAAGCCAGGGTGGCAGATGAAGAGGCAGTGGCCGAGGCCTCCGAACCAAAGAGGGGCGAGGCCGTTTTGCCCCGAGCTAGGGAGGTCGACAAAGAGACCACCGCTGGTGCTTCTCGGGCAGAGGATAACGTCCCGAAGGATGCACTTGGGGTGATAGATCTCTCTAAGTCGCCTTTATTTATTGACTCCATGATCAACGAGGCCCAGATGCTGAAGGAAGCCCAAATGAGGGGTCCCAAGGGGTGGCAGACTCTTTTAACAACTTCTTTGATAACTTAGATTCTACTGCCTCGGAGGACGTCACCGGTTTGGGTGACTTACAGTACCAAAGAAGAGACCATCTTTGGGAGCCACCAGGCCTTCTTCAAGTCTAAAATTAGTAAACCGGCTCCCCGCAACGAGTGTAGATCCTGAACGAAAGCGATTAATTATTATGTCTATTCCGGAGGATGCCCGGGTTCTCTCTGCCCCCGTGGGGGTTGCCAGTTATCATCGGTACCTGGTGAGCGAAGAGGATCAAGCCAAGATGGACGAGGTGGAAGCGCCCTACCTATTCAACGAAGCACAACAGGCGTTAAACCAGGTAGCTCTGAATGCCTCTTGTCGACCTTTATTATGTACTTAAATTAAGTCGCAAACAATCGTAACTCTTTTCTTTGTGCTTACAGGCCTCGATGCTCCATCAGGTGAGTTTTCTTCGATATCGGGAAGAGTTAAACCAACACGAGGCCAAGACTTGAGGGCTCACTGAGAAGAGGGATGCTTACAAACTTCTCAGTGAGAAACTCCAGGCTGAGCTAGAGGCGACCCAAAAGGAACATGCCGACCTGGTCGAGCAGGTAAGAAGAGAATTTGAAGTTAGTGATGATGAGTCAAACACGGTGGCATACGGTCTGAACCCATAGGTTCAAAAGAAACATGATCAGATCGAGCAGCTCCAGGCGGAGGTGGATGCGGTAAAGGCCGAGGTCGAAGAATGGAAAAGAAACATGGACCGCTTGGCCTCGGAAAAGGAGACTGCCCGGGCACAATTGACTTCGGCTGAGGTCCAGCTTTGGGCTGCAAAGGAAAAGGCCTTGGTGCAGGCAAAAAAGATCGAGGGGCTCCAATCTCAACTGAGTTCAGTTGTCTCCGATCAAGAAAATTTGGCCAAGGAGCTTTACACGGCAACATTAGAGGTCGTCATGGTCAAAGCCGAAGCTGATGAAAGGGTGGCCCAGCATAGGGCTGATGCTGAGGCAGCTCAGGACCTCGTAAAAGATATGGTTGAGCATATGAAGTGGAAATCCCGAAGAGAGGCCCTCGAGGAAGTTCATTCTTGGGGTTTTGATTTATCGGCTGAGATCAAGGATGCCAAGGTGCTCGACGCCATGGCTAGGAAGCTGGCCTATCCCGAGGAGGAAGATTCTGAGGGGTCAGAAGATTTGGGTGAGTCCGAGGGTGGCGGAGACCCCGAAAGTGATGATGCGGCCCCCTAAGAAGACTAAGCCACTTAGGATCTTTTGTCTTCTTCTTTTTGTTGAGGTTGTTCGACCTTTGTAAAAGTTTGTATCGGGGCTATTTGGCCCTTGTAAAAAGAATTTTGGATATGTATATATAAGGCTTTTTCCCTTTCACAGCTTTTGAATTTTCCCTTTGCTTTATTATTTCTATTCGCAAAGATCGAAATGCCTTAGCATGAAATAGCTAGGTTATGTTCGAAGGTTCGAACAAACCTTGCCTTTAACATTATTTCGTTTTAGGGCATCGCGGGGATTCGGTATTACCGAAATCCAAAGTGGTTTAGACTATAATTTGTTGAGGGTAGCCGTTAGAACCGGTTATGGAATTTTTTGAAGGCGTCGTTTTTGTTACAGGTCTCGAACGTCTCCGAGCCGTGTTAATATGGTCGTGGCCTTTTTCGTTCGGGTGTCACCCAGTGGGCTTGCTGTCTCGAGTTATTCGGGCTTACCTAAGATAACAGTCCCCAAGTGGGGGTGGCCGTGGCCTTTGAAATTTGGGTGTTGCCTAATAGGTCTTATGCCCCCTAGGTCTGATAGCTCGGACCGTCTGAGTTTGTTTTTGGACGGCAGTCCCCGTGTGAGAGTGGTTGTTTGAACTTGGATAATGGTGGCCCTTGGGGTCGATACCTTTAGGAGATCGCATGTAGAAAATTCCTTGAGAAATGCAAGAAAATTTTAAAGGACAAGATGTTTGTGCGCAAGGAAGAGACTTCTTTTTATTCTTGTGCATAATAGTTATACATGTATACATGTTTTGTGCCAAGGTTTGAGCAGTCTATGTGGGCACAGTTCATTTGACCATTTGGCCCTTACAATAAATCCTATCGATTGAAACCCTTCAATCACGAAGTCTCTTTCCTTGATAAAGTCGATAACCGAGGGTAATGCCCCTCCATGTTTGGGGCTGATCGAAGAGATGCCTTGAATGCTGTTTTGATCATCGTCACTGGTTCGTAGTCGGCCTTCAATTCTAAGTTAGCATGATTTACTTGTTGCCTCGTTAAAAACCTTGCCGGAAAACCCATTTGGGACAAAACCAGTTCAAGGGAAAAAGAGCGTAACGCGTGCTTTCAGACCTAAAATCTCGTATCGTCCCTTGTTAGTTACCTGTAAGTGTTAGTTTAAAACATAAACAAAAGAAAGATCGGGTCCCTCCTTAGCAGTAATATTGCTTCAAGTGAGTTATATTCCAGTTGTTCGACAGTTGCTCGCCATTCATTGTTCCGAGTTTGTAGGATCCCTTTCCAGTGATCTCTATAATTTGGTACGATCCTTCCTTGTTCGGCCCCAATTTTCCTTTGTTCGGGTTTTGAATGCTCAGTGTGGCCTTCTTTAGTACCAAGACCCCGATATTGAAGTGTCGAAGGTTGTCCCTTTGATTGTAATACCTTTCGTATCCATTATTTTTGGGCAGCCAATCGGACAAGGGCGGCTTCGCGCCTTTCATCTAATAGCTCCAGGCTCGTACTCATAGCCTTGTCGTTCGATTCCTTTGTGGCATATCAGAATCTGATAGTTGGTTCTTCGACTTCGACCGGTATCAGAGCTTCGGCCCCATAAACCAAAGAAAACGGGGTGGCCCCGGTACTGGACTTCGAGGTTGTACGGTATGCCCATAGGACTTCGGATAGTATTTCCTTCCATTTTCCTTTGGCGTCGGTTAACCTTTTTTTAAGGTTTTGGAGTATGGTTTTGTTGGTCGATTCAGCTTGTCCATTCCCACTAGGGTGATAGGGTGTTGATAGGATCCTTTTGATCTTGTCGTCTTCAAGGAATTTGGTTACTTTGCGATGAATTGTTTCCCATTTTTGCATACAATCTCGGCCGGCATTCCGAATCAGCATATGATGTGGTCCCAACTGAAATCGATGACTTCCTTCTCCCTAACCTTCTCTTATGCCTGGGCTTTCACCCATTTAGAAAAATAGTCAGTTATAAACAATATAAATTGAGCCTTACCGGGTGTCCATAGAAGGAGGCCAACGATGTTCATTCCCCACTTCATGAACGGCCATGGTGACAAAACTGAATGTAGCAGCTCCCCGGGTTGATGAATCATCGGAGCATGTCTTTGGCATCCATCGCATTTCGAACGAACTCCTTTGCATTTTTTTCATGCCGATCTAGTAATAACCGGTTCTGATTACTTTTCCAACAAGCGATTTGGCACCCAAATGGTTTCCACAGGTACCTTCGTGGATTTCCCTGAAAACATACTCAGTATCGCCTGGCCCTAGACATATTGCAAGTGGGCCATCAATTGTTCTTCTGAACAGGGTTCCATCTTCGAACAGGTTAAACCGAGCTGCCTTTGTACGCAAGGCCCTTGAATCTTTTGGATCCGAGGGCAGTTTACCGGTTCTGAGATATTCTACGTATTTATTCCTCCAGTCCCAAGTTAGGCTCGTTGAGTTGATCTCGGCATGGCCTTCTTCTACCACCGATCTCATAAGTTGTACGACTTCCCCCGAATTGAACTCGTCATCTTCGGCCGATGACCCTAAGTTAGCAAGGACATTGGCTCACTGTTTTGATCCCGAGATACGTGTTGCAAAGTCCATTCTTTGAACTGATGTAATGTTACCTAAGTATCTTTGCATTCGTTCTTCTCTGACCTTGAATGCTCCATTAACTTGGTTTACCACAAGGAGAGAATCGCACTTTGCTTCGAGCACTTCTGCCCCCAAGCTTTTGGCTAGTTCAAGGCCTGCAATCATGGCCTCATATTCGGCCTCGTTGTTAGTCAATTTCACAGTCTTAATAGATTGTCTAACTACATTGCATGTTGGTGGCTTCAATATGATGCCATGTCCGGACCCTCTCGCGTTTGAGGCGCCATCCGTAAAGAGGGTCCAGATTCCCAAGGAAGTTCCTGAGTTAATTAATAACTCTTTTTTGACCTCGGGTATTAGGGCCGACGTGAAGTCGGCCACAAAGTCTGCCAAGATTTGAGACTTAATGGCGGTTCGGGGTCGGTATTCAATATCGTACCCGCTTATCTCCATGGCCAATTTGGCCAACCGGCCCAAGAGCTTGGGCTTATGCATAATGTTCCTCAACGGGTAAGTAGTTATGACACATATGGGGTGACACTGGAAATATGGTTTTAGCTTCCTAGAGGCGCTTAGCAAAAGTGAGCACCAGTTTTTCTAGGTGATGGTACCTAGTTTCTGCCTCACCTAGGGTCCTACTAACATAGTAAATTAGAAATTGCGTACCTTGCTCTTCCCGGACTAGGACTCCACTTACTGCCATCTCCGAAACCGCCAAGTACAAATACAATTATTCATCTGCCTTCGGTGTGTAAAGCAGCGGCGGGCTCGATAAGTACCGTTTGAGTTCCTCCAAAGCTCCTTGGCATTCCGAGATCCATGAGAAGTTATTCTTCTTCTTCAATAGTGTGAAGAATTGGACGACCTCGAAATGAATCGCCCTAGGGAGGCTATGCGCCCGGTTAACCTTTGCACGGCTTTCATGTTATCCACAACCGTGATGTCTTTGATGGATTTGATTTTTTTCGGGTTGATCTCGATTCTGCAGTTGGATACCATGAACCCGAGGAATTTACCTGATCCAACTCCAAAAGCACATTTCTCAGGGTTCAGCTTCATATTGTATTTCTTCAATATGCTGAAGGTTTCCTGCAAATGTTTTAAATGGTCCTCTGCTCGCATGGACTTAACCAACATGTCGTCAATGTAAACCTCCATCGATTTTCCTATTTGTTTCTCTAACATCTTATTTACTAGGCGTTGGTAAATGGCACCGGCGTTCTTTAAACCGAATGGCATCACGTTGTAGCAGTATGTGCCATATTTTGTGATGAAGGAGGTTGTTTCCTGATCACTCGGGTTTATCCGTATTTGGTTTTACCCGGAGTAGGCATCGAGAAAACTGAGGATCTCGTGGCCGTACGTGGTATCGATCATTCGATTGATGTTGGGCAAAGGAAAAGAATCCTTGGGACATGCTTTATTTAAATCTGTATAGTCTACACACATTCTTAATTTGTTCCCTTTCTTAGGGACTACTACCACATTTGCTAACCAATTTGAGTATTTAACCTCCCGAATGGACCCTATTCTAAGGAGTTTAGATACCTCGTCCTTGTTGAAAGAATATTTGACCTCAGACTGGGGTCTCCTCTTTTGCCTGACCAGATGAAACTTCGGGTCCAGGCTCAGCTTGTGAGTGGTTATCTCCTGTGGGATTCCTGTCATATCAAGGTGAGACCAAGTGAAACAATCTTCGTTAGTTATAAGAAATTGAATGAGTCTTTTCTTGAGCTCGGAGCTTAACCCCGTGCCCAGGTATACCTTTCGATCGGGCAAGCGTTCTCTCAATATGAATTGTTCCAGCTCCTCCACCAGCGATTTAGTGGCATCGGAATCATTGGGAACTATATAAGATCTGGGGACCCCGTAATCATCATCCTCGCCTTCCATTTGTCCGTCCGAATCTGCCGAGGATGATATCAGTGATTGCTATTTGGCCCCGTTTTTTACCATCTGGTTTGGATACTTTAATGTTGTAGATGTCGGTATCACTTCCTCGACCGTGAACATTTCCTTGGCATCCGTTTATTCACCGTAGACTGTTTTGACTCCGCTAGGTTTGGGAATTTTAGTGCCTGGTGCAGTGTCAAGGGCACCGCCCTCATGTTGTGGATCCATGGCCTCCCGAGTAGAGCGTTGTACCTCATGTCTCCTTCAATGACATAAATTTTGTTTCTTGGATGGTCCCGGCGGTGTTTACTGGTAACATTATCTCGCCCTTAGTGGTTTCACATGCCATGTTAAATCCGTTTAGAACTCGGACCGCAAGTACGATTTGGTCTTGTAGACTGAGCTGCTCCACGACTCTCGCTCGAATGATGTTGGCCGAACTACCTGGATCAATTAACACACGTTTAACTCGAAGTTTATTTACAAGTACAGATATTACCAGCGCATCATTGTGAGGCTGTACAATCCCTTCCGCATCCTCGTCGTCAAAAGATAAAGTTCCTTCCGGTGTGTAGTCTCGTGTTCGTTTCTCTCTAGTGATGGATTTGGTGCATTTCAACATCGGCCCTTATGGGATATCAACCCCACATATGATCATGCTAATGACGTGTTGAGGCTCTTCTTGTTCTATCTGTTTGTTAGAATCCCTGTTCCTGAAATGATTTTTGGCTCGGTCGCTCAAGAATTCTCAGAGATGCCCATTATTAAATAGTCAGGCCATTTCCTCTCTCATCTGTCGACAATCTTCTGTTCTGTGTCGGTGAGTGCCATAATATTTGCACATATGGTTAGGATCCCTTTGGGTTGGATTGGATTGTAGAGGTCAAGGCCATTTGGTATCTTTGATGCGCCCGATAGCTGATACAATAGCAGTAGTATCGACATTAAAGTTGTATTCTGATAGCCTCGGGGCTTCTTTAGGCCCGATAGACCTGTCGAAGCTATTTATGGTCATGAGTCCCCGGTGACGTCGGTCAATTCTCCTTTCGTTTCTCATGGAGTTTCGCCCGGACCCACTGCTTCTTCGCTCTCCATTATATGGCTGATATCGATCTCTGTTTGGTCTCGTTTCATGATCGATATCTCTCTTGAAGGGGCCCCGAGTTGATCATCTTCCACTCTGATCTTCGATTGATATCGGTTATGCACATCGGCCCAAGTAACGGCCGGATACTCTATCAGGTTTTGTTTCAACTACTACGAAGACATTGAACATCGAACATTGATCCCTTGAGTGAAAGCCTAAAAAGCTCAATCATCAGCGACCGGTGGCAGATCCATTCGTTCCACTTGAAAACGGGACACGAACTCTCTGATCATCTCATTACCCTTCTGTTTTACTTTGAAAAGGTTCGATTTCCTTGTCTCGACCTTGATGGCACCAGCGTGTGCTTTCACGAAAGAATCTACAAAAATAGCAAACGAGCCAATAGAATTAGGAGGTAATTTGTGATACCATATCATAGCTCCCTTTGACAGGGTCTCTCCAAATTTTTTTAGCAGAACAGACTCGATCTCATCGTCCTCCAAGTCGTTCCCTTTGATGACACATGTATACGAGGTTACATGCTCGTTTGGGTCGGTCGTTCCGTTGTACTTAGGTATTTCAGGCATACGGAATTTCTTGGGGATTGGCTTCGGAGCAGTGCTCGGAGGAAAAGGTTTTTGCACGAACTTCTTGGAATCTAGGCCTTTTTATATCGGAAGTGCTCCTGGAATTTGGTCTACCCTGGAATTGTAGGTTTCCATCCTTTTGTCATTAGCTTCGATTTTCTTCTCCCCTGATTCTATCTGTTTTGTCAGCTCCTCGAGCATCTTTATGATCTCGGGGTTAGACCCTGATTCATGTACATTTGACCTTCCTATGATCAGTTCATCCCTGCGAGCGACTTCCTGGGGTGGTTTGGGCTCAACCTTGCTCAGTGCACGGCTTTGGTTCTGTAACTAAGCTATCACCGGTTGTTGAGCCAGCAGCATTTCGAAGATCACCGTAGACTGATCCCATCCCCTTCAATGTTTTGTGTGTTTTGAGTTGCCGATCGAGCTCTACCACGGACGCTATTTTCGGGGTCGGTAGGCAAGTTTGCATCGATAGACACATGTGAATTAGCATCAATCAGATCCACGATCGGAATTCCAATGGGATCAGCAGGTGGTACCTCGTTACCGGGTGCTAAATTTTTATTTTCACCTTGATGACCAGACTCGTTGTCAACATGTAGGGGTGCTGATTGAGAAATTGAAATTTTGTGTTTGAGCCTGGAATCAAAGACACTTCAAAGACCAAGTGTAAAGTAGAGTGTGTTATGGAGATTTGTATCAAATAACCACTATTATCCTTAGCCCCATGGTGGGCGCCAAACTGTTTATCCTCATAATTGGATAACAATTGAATTTGTACGTGGTGTTAAAGGATACGTGATCTAACTTGATACAAAATGAGAAATCAGATTAAAATTGAAATAAACAATGAGAAAGTAAATGCAAACCACACAAATTGAACAATCTTAGCCTTGGAAGGTTAGCCACCCTCGAGCCAAAAATGCCTTTATCGATGCCGGAAAAAATGACCAGATAATAAGAACTAGAAATAACAATATATTGCTTCGGAATACGTGTTATAATGTGTTGAATGAATTGTCAGACCCCCTTTATATAGTAGAGGAGTCCTACTCTAGGTACATTTCTATAAAAGGTAAAAATCTCTTGATTTGCTGATTGCCGACTCCTTGCTGATACGTGATTCTCGCCGTAATATCCGACCGGTCGCGGATATTTTGATATTTTGTTAGTTATCTCAACAATGTTCCTCCGAGCTCGTTCGAGGCTAAGGTCGACACCGGACTCAATGTTCCTTGGAGGCAGGCTTTCCGACCTCGGGTTCTAGCTCGGTGGAACTCGAGGTTGATCTTCAGTCCTAGGCCGCCACATTTCAAACCTAATCTACCAAGTTGTTGTCGTGCTCGACTTCGACCGTATACAAATCCATAGAAAATCTGGTCATGCAACTTAAAAAGGTCACAGAAGAATGGCATAGGATATGAAGCAGGTATCATTAGGCCCTGAAGAAAAAAAATTCGCTTACTGGGGAGGAGCACAGGAGTGGGAATTTTACTGTGACATCCTGTTACAGGAAGCTTAACACTGTGGTATGCAGAATTCAATTTTGAGGGTGGAAGTTGATTTCAAAAACTAAATCCCCTTAACTGATGGTGCCTTATTGTCCTGATGAACCTGCTTGCTAAGAAGAGGATTGATGTTAAACAGCAGGTGATGTTGTTTAATAGGGGTGGAACAACAACCATAATTTTCCTCCTCTCCAATTGTTAGGAAACTTTAAGACCTATTTCTTGGTGTGTCTGGTGTCTGCTGGGTCATCCATCCCCTGTCAGTCAAGCACCTCTTTTGTTGAGGTAGGTTGTTGGAATTGGTTCAATTAAATTGCTAATATTTGGGAATATTTAAAACGGGAAGGAAGTGAATTCCGTATTTTCATGCTTGATTGCCGGTATATTTGATTTGAAATGTGATGCCTAAGTTAAATAAATTGCCTACTTTGTGATGCCTTTTCTCAGTTGTGTGACTTGTATGTTACCTAGTGCATTATTGCTTAAAATTTTCTCAATTGTATGTAATTGCTTGACTTGAGACTTGAATAGAACCGTCTTGATTGAGTCATGTGCAATGTGTGTGTAAGGATTCGTGATATTACGTGCTATCCTGTGTAGTCTAGAACTTGCCATGTGTGTTAGTCAAAGCGAAATCTTTAAGTTGTGTTAGTCTAGGAGATGATGTATGCAATTTTTTACTCGATCATGATGTGCTTGTCACTTACAAATAAAGTTTTCTCGTTGTTAGCCCTTTTGAGCCTGCAAACCTTTTCCTTGACACTCACATTACAAGCCATATCCCTAATTTTGTCATAACTTAATCTTGTTGAACCTTTACCTTTGAAGGCACTTAGTTGCTAAAAGAATTAAGGAGGAGATTGGGAGATAGCTTTTGAGTGGAACCAGGGAAAGACCCACAAGGTGCACTAAGTTATAAAAAGATCACTATCTGATGAACCTTAATGTAAGGAGTGTAGAAAATGTGTATAGAAAAAAAAGTCAAAAAAAATAATACAAATAAATAGATATTCAAAAGAAAAAACACACACCTCCTAATCTTACTACTTCGTGCTAGCGGGGATGTAGAAGTGCTTAATTGAAAAAAGGGCTATGTTGTGTATGGTTTGTGGTGAGTGAACAGCTTGAGAAGAATATGTGCTCAATTTTTGAGTGTAGTATATTAAAGTATTTAAGTGGGTTAGTCATTATTCCTAAATGTATTTTAACCGTCCCTTAGCCTACATTACGTAAACTAGTAGCATTGTACACTACGGGCAAGTTTATGGTACGACCAGGGGATCCACACAAATTTTTTTGTGAGAGTGAGTGACTTTTGTTTAATTGTGTAATGTCCTTAAATTATATTCAAAGTTATATTTGAATGTGTTGGTTATTTCTATATTCACTCTCTTGTTTGTTGGTGAGAGAACATGGACTCATGACGGACTGGTAATGTTGTTAACTTCTCTTGTTGGGTAAGCGCGAGTTGAGGGTGCTTAGTGGTAACGAGTCGGCTCTTGGGGTAGGGTGGTTATGAGTAGGTTGTTGGAATTGGTTCAATTAAATTGCTAATACTTGGGCATGTTTAAAATGGGAAGGAAGTGAATTTCGTATGTTCATGCTTGATTGCCGGTATATTTGATTTGAAATATGATGCCTAAGTGAAATAAATAGCCTACTCTGTGACGTCTTTTCTCAGTTGTTTGACTTGTATGTCACCTAGTGCATTATTGCTTAAGAATTTCTCAACATGTACTTGCTTGACTTGAGAGTTGAACAGAACCGTCTTGATTGAGACATATGCAATGTGTGTGTAAGGATTCATGATATTCCAGTTGTTATGAGGGAAAAGCTACTGTTGTACATATTTTGAGGTATGGGTGTATCTTTTGCACTCTGACGCAAGTTAGAAAAATAGTCGAAGAGGTGGGATTCATCAATAGCAAAGTAGGTGAAGAAGTGACAGAAGAAGAAGAATAGCTAGGGACATCCTTGGGTTTGATCAAGCAAGTGATTTCCAAAGTACGTAAATATTTACTATAGTGGGTTATCTAGTAATTAGGTGGCAGCTGTTCGGTCACCTATAATAGAGAAGGGGCTTTTGGACTCCATTGGTTGTCTACTAAACGAGCGTTAGAGTGAGCGAGTGAGCCAGTGAGCGAGTGAGCAATGTCCTTACACCCACATCTTGTACTATGCATTGGGAGTGTTGCCTTATTAAAAAACTTACTAGGAAAATGCAATTGTGACAAAACTTTGGTAAAGGGAAAAAAAGTACAGCGCGTAATAAACTCCCCCTGATGAAAGCTTTATTTGATATCTTAGAGATGAAGCATTCCAATCTTACGTGTCAGCTTCTCAAATGTTGATATTGGTAATTCCTTAGTGAATAAATTTGTCAGATTCTCGCCTGAATGGATTTATTGGACATCTATCTCACCATTCTGTTGAAGATCATGCGTGAAAAAGCACTTTGGTGAAATGTGTTGTGTTCTTTCTCTTTTGATACATCCTCCTTTCAAGTAAGTTATGCAAGCATCATTGTCTTCATACAATATTGCTGGAATCTTCGTCTTTAAAGAATTACCACATGGTTGTTGAATGTGTTGAGTTACTAATCTCAACCATACACATTCTCGACTAGTTTCATGAATAGCTATTAACTCCGCATGATTGGAAGATGTAGCAGCTAAAATTTGTTTTGTTGTACGCCATGAAATAGTTGTACCTCCACAAGTAAATAGATAGTCTGTTTGAGGTCGGGCGTTATGTGGATTAGACAAATAACCTGCATCTGCATAACCAATCATTTGTGAATCGGCTTCATAAGAATAAGATAATCACATATCAATAATCCCTTGGAGGTATTTGAAAATATGCTTAACACAATTCACGTGTATTATTATTGGAAAGGAACTAAATTTTTCTAATAAACTTACTGCAAAAGTTATATCTGGTCGAGTATTATTTGCAAGATACATTAGTTCCCCTATTGCACAAAGATATAAAGAAGCTCTTTATCATTGTCATGAGACTAGGATGGATATTTATTTATATCAAGTGATCTCACAACCATCCGGGTACTAAAAGGATGTGCTTTATCCATATAAAAATTCTTTAAGATCTTTTCGGTGTATGTCGATTGATAGACAAAAAATCCATCTTTCATATGCTCAATTTTGAGACCAAGACAAAATTTTAAGTAATAACTCAACTGGTCGTTTTGAGTACATTAGCCCCGTTGCCCTTATTTGATGCTTTACTTATGTGTATTTGAGGTTTCGTGTCTTTCCGGGGTGGTTGGTTTGGTTTCTGGGAGGTTTGGAGTGAATTGGGACACCTAGTCCCAAGGTTGGAAGCCTAGCTTGTAGAGTTGATCGGAGTTTGACTTTTGTATAGACGACTTCGGAATGGATATTTTATGATTTCAATAGCTTCGTATTGATTTTAGACTTAGGCGTGTGTCCGGATTTGAATTTGGAGGTTCAAAGGTCGGTTGGGTGCTTTTTGGCAAAAGTTAGAAAGTTGGAGGTTTGGAAGGTTGAGAGGTTTGACCGAGAGTTGACTTTGTTGATATCGGGTTCCGATTTTGGTTTCGGAAGTTGGAATAGGACCTTGTGTAATTTCGGACTTGTGTGTAAAATTGAGGTCATTTCGGGGTTGGTTTGATGTGATTAGGCATGAGTTTTAGAAGTTGAAAGTTTATTAGTTTATTAGGTTTGAATTGGGGTGCGATTCGTGATTTTGGTGTTGTTTGATGTGATTTGAGGCTTCAAGTAGGTTCATGTTGTGTTTTAGGACTTGTTGCATGTTTGGACGGGGTCCGGGGGCCTCAGGTGTGTTTCAGATGAATTGCGGATCATATTTTGGACTTGTGCATTGCTGATGATGCAAACTTCTGGTGTTTTCGTATCTGCGGTGGGCTTGGCCTCATATGCGGAATCACTAGAAGGTTCTTATATTCTAAGGGTTTGGGTGTTCTCTCATTTTGGGAGTTTTGGAGCTCCGCTAAGGGCGATTTTTGAGAGACTTTTTGCTATAATTGAAGAGGTAAGTGAAGTTTAATCACTTTTGATGATAGATATTTATTACCATTGATTATTACACTTAGTTTATATGAATTTAATATGGAATTTGGAGGATTCAGGCTATGTTGTTGGACAGTGAGATTTGATGATTTGAGGGTCGATTTGTGGTTGGAATTGGATGAAATTGGTATGGTTGGACTCATATTTGAATGGGTGTTCGAAATTTGTAAATTTTGTCGGGTTCTACGGTGCGAGCCCGTGGTTGACGTTTTGGGTTGACTTTGCATATTTGATTCAAGATATTATCTTTATCATTGGAATTGTTTCCAATAGTTTTTTTTCATGATATTAAGTTGCTTTGGCTAGATTCGAGTCGCTCGGAGGTCAATTCGTGTGGCAAGGGCTTTTGGAGTGTTGATCTCCGCGTTTTGAGGTAAGTAAAATTTCTAATCTTGGATTTGAGGGTATTTAACCCTAGGAACTATGTTATATAAGAGATATTGAGGTGACGTACCCGCTAAGTGATGGGAGTGTGTGTGTGCACTATAGTGTTCATAATTGGAGGTGACTTTTAGACTGTTACGGGATTATTTTGCTATCATGCCTCGTTATATCCATGTTTCTAAACCTGTATGATTATTTGAGTTCTAATTCATGTTGGAAACATGTGTAGTATATGTGCTAGTTGTTTGAGACATATGGGCTATACTTGTTGTTTCTGAGCTAATTGCCTTAATTGTACACATACACTCAATCGTGATGCTATATCCGTGTATCATATCTCTGTCTCAATACTTTCTTATTTTTTTTCCTCACATGTTGTTGATGCCTCATATGTGTAACACTGTTGAATTGAGTACAGTGAGATGTGGTTAACTTAGACTTGAGCAGTTGATGGTTAAGCTTGGGCCATAGAGCCGATTTGGAATTGATTGTGAGGAGACGCGTATACCAGGCTCATATTGGGCTAACTGTTACTGATTTGGGGCAACATGTGCACTAGGCCCCACAATTGGACTGTGTGATTATGAGTAGTGTTTGGGCAGGATTCGCCCCCCGGAGTCTGATATGCCAAGAGGGGCGCATGCGCAGTGTTATATATATGTGCTTTGGTGATGGGAATTTATGCCAGGCACCCGTACAGTGCTAAGTGTTGTTGTGTGGTTATTCTTGATGATTTCACTGTGATATTATTGATTTGACATGTAGGCATATAGATGTGCTTTCCTCATACTAGTTGGTAAACGATATGTTTTATTATCCGTGTTGGGCTTTAACTGTTACACTTGAAAAGCATGTCTAAATTTCTGAAATGTGAACGAACTGACATGATATCAATGAGTTATTTACTTATACTGTTTTCTTCATATCTGAGCTGTTATTGGTTATTTATATTGGTCTCTAACTATTCCTTCTAAGCTCGTACTACTTTCAACCCAAGGTTAGGTTTGTTACTTATTAAGTACATGGGGTTAGTTGTACTCATACTACACTCTGCACTTCGTGTTCAAATCCAGGTACTTCAAGACGAGGTGATTTCTAGAGTTGTGTTGCTACCATCTTTAAGGAGAGTACGAGGTAACTGCTATGTCTTCCGCAGTCCTAGAGGCTCTCTTTTATTTACTTCTGTTATTAATGTTCTACTATTCAAAGAGTTGTATTAAGGATTTGTCCTTGTATTTTGATATTCAGTAGTGCTCATATACTCGTTGACACTAGATCATTGGGATGGTTGTAGCAGTATTGTTGTTGTTTTCATCAGTTATTTCACGGTAATTCCGTTGTTGAGTTTATTAAACCATATTTATTCAAATTCATTGTTACTGTGCGAGTGTTGGGTTGCTTAGCAAGTAGTGTTAGGAGCCTTCACGGCTCCAGTGGGAGTTAGGTCGTGACATTTTATCATTCCAAGATCTTTCATTTCAAACTCTTTCTTCAAACAATCTAATGTTTTTGAAAGCTCCCCAGGAGTTCCAATGATATTTATATCATCAACGTACACAACGATTATAACAAATTCAGATCCAGACCTTTTTATAAAGACACAAGGACAAATTTGGATCATTCTTATACGCTTCTTTCAGCAAGTACTCAGTCAAGCAATTATACCACATTCGACATGATTGGTTTAATCCGTATAAGAATTTTTGAAGCTTTACTAAACAAATTTCTCAAAAACCTTTATAAGCTTCAACACTTTAAACCCTTGAGGGATTTTCATGTAAGTTTTGTTGTCTAATGTGCCATATAAATATGCTATGACAAAATCCATCAAATACCTATCAAGTTTTTCATGAATTGCCAGATTTATAAGATACCTAAAGGTGATTGCATCCATCACATGAAAATATGTCTACATATAATCAATGTCAGGTCTTTGCAATAAATTTTGTGCCACAAGTCATGCTTTATATATAACGAATCATTTTTATCATTTCGTTTTCGCACAAAAACATATTTGTATCCCACTGGTTTTTCTCCTTTAGGTGTTTTCAAGTGAAGTCAATTCTATGTATATATCATCTTTCCATTTTAGCTGTTGAAGAGACAATTAAGTAAATAAAGTATGCTCACTCTAATAGCTTAACCTATTAGATGAGATGGTCACACACTTCAACATGGTATCAGAGTAGGCAGAGGTCCTGGATTTGAGTCTCACCGCCGCTATTATAAAAAATTAATTTTTCATGTGCTTGGCCAATGAAAAAATGAATGAATCCTGCACGTGAAAGAGCGTATTGAAGAGATAATTAAGTTAATAAAATGTGCTCTCTTTAACAGTTTAAGATTTTAGATGAGATGGTCACACATTTCAGCATTGGCCAATCATTTCTTTGTCAACATTCATCGACAAATCATGTTTCAAGACCCTCATCTTGTTGCATTATTTCAACAACAACATTATAAGCAAAAACATTGTCGACCATAATATTATTTTGGTTCCACCTTTTTTCCCTTCGAGACATAACTTATTGATATCTTTTCATTCTTATTATTTTCAGGTACCCGGACCTCCTCTGAGGTCTTATCATTTGTTATGCCATGAGGCTTTTTTTGAGCAATTACCTCCATATTATGATCCCCTATATCATTTGCTCCTTTTCTTTTTCGAAGATTTTTGTCTTTGGAACAAATTGGTCGATCATGTTTTAAGCGTGGCTTAGACTCATTCGCATTTATAGATTGTCCAACCGGGACATTTTCGAATAGGAGCATTAGTAGTTGGAATATGCGACTTGTCACCCTTCATATGTCAGTGAATGCATCTGGCAGTTGATTGCAATATTTTGCAAATAAATTATCTTTTGAACCTCATGTTTATAATGATTTGTTAGAGGGTCTAAATGAGATAGTGATAATGCATTCCAATCTATCACTTTTTTCAACTGCTTATTTTTTTGCCCTGATATTGGGTATAATAATTCATTAAAATGGCAATCAGTAAGTTTTGCTATAAATAAATCTCCAGTCATAGGTTCCAAATATTTTATAATAGAAGGAGATTCATACCCAACATATATCCCCAATCTTCTTTGGGGACCCATCTTTGTGCATTGTGGTGGAGCAATTGAAAGATACACCGCACATCCAAATATTTTAAGATGAAAAATATTTGGCTCCTAACCAAAAATCAATTGTAATGGGAAGACTTTATGATAACTTGTGGGCCTGATCCACACAAGAGCTGCATGGAAAATAACATGACCTCATGTTGAGATAGGAAGTTTTCTTCTCATAAGCATTGTTCTAGAAATTAATTAGAGGTATTTGATCAATGATTCCGCTAGACCGTTTTGAGTATGAACATGAGCAACTGGATGCTCAATTATTATCCAGTGGATATACAATAATTTTTAAAGGTTTGAGACTTAAACTCACCAGCATTATCAAGACGAAGTGTCTTCTTAATCTTATTAGTTGAGTCAATAACCTCACAAAGACCAAATTGCAGGTTGATAACAAACACACTTTGTGATTATCTTGTAGATGTGTCTATCAAAACTATATAATATCTGAATGGTCCATATGGAAGTGTATAGGTCCACATATATCACCCTGTATACGTTCCAAAAATACAGGGGATTCAATCCCAACTTTAATTGTTGAAAGCCTAATAATCAGTTTGCCTTAAGAACATGCAGCACAAGAGAATTCTTTAATTTGAAGAATCTTCTAGTTCTTCAATGAATGACCATGTAATTTCTAAATTATTTTTGCGCATGTATTATAACCGGGATGGCCCAACAGGTCATCTCAAATAATAAAATCATTAGTAAACGCCTTGTTCACTACAACATTTAATTCGACTACACCAAAACTAGTGTACTATAACACGAAGGAAAATGCAGGAAGCTTTTCAAGCACACACTTCTTTTCCGATTTTCTTGTAGTAATATAAAGGTATTCAACCTTTTCTTTATTGATGGTCTCAATAGGATAGTCATTTTGGTGAATATTTTTGAAACTCAACAAGTTTCTTTAAGACCTACTACAATATAATGCATTACTAATAGCCAATATAGTTCCTCCGGGTAGTGATACGGCTGCTCTTTCAGATCTTTTAATTAATTTTATACTATCAGATATTGTTATGATACTGGCTTCTTTCATAATTAAAAAGAGAAATATCTCTTATCTTTTAATATGGTGTGCTTTGTAGCACTATCCAGAAGACATATTTCTTCTTTATTACTCATACAGCCAACAGAACACGGGGAAGTTTTCATATTCTTTATAAAAAAAAAAATTACATCATAAGTATTATTGAAAAATTTAAGAACAAAAGAAACTATGATTAGGAAAGTAAATACTGACTACATTAAAAGTTTTATTCAAAATATGAACTTCATCAAACAAAATGAATACTATTCTTATAATTTTCCCAGTAATAAGTCTTCAGTTATGATGCTCAAAGAAATCTCCTGCTTCTATGAGTAATATTGGCAAGACCTTCAAAAATATCATCTTTAATATGCAAGGTTTGCTTAATTCATACGGCCCCCTTAAACATCATTTTGATACGTCAAGTGAGCCTCAACTTTATTTTGTTTCCCTGTTATTGAGGCTTGATAAAGTTTGACAAAATGTTCAGGCGTACGACAAATTCGTGCCTAATGATTAGTGAAAAATATTACCTTTGCGTTTTGAAGGATTATTCTAAGAACCCTTATTATTCTCTTGTTTATAACGACCGCCACCATGGAGATTATTATTTTGTCACTTTCCATGCACACATATACTCATACGGCCATGATAATTATTTTGTCTTTTTTCAGACTTTTGATATATAGCTATCACATTCGCTCGGGGAATGGAGCTGATCCAGTGGGGCGGGCTTCATGATGTTTCATTAAAAGGGCATTATGTTGTTCAGCCATCAAAAAGCATGAAATTAACTAAAATTATTTCTTATAGTTATTTTCACGATATTGCTGCCGTAACACCATATTTGAGGCATGAAAAATGGAAAGTGTCTTTTCCAACAAGTTTTCATCATTCATAAGTTCCCCACATAATTTTAGTTGAGAAGTTATCTATTAACAGTAGAATTATATTCACTTACTGTTGCACCCTATTTTGCACAAGTCAAAATAACATACAACTTCTTGCACTCTACAAAGTTATTTGGAGTTTAGAGTCGTCGCCTAGTATTTAAGGTACACTAGGACACCTATACTACACTATGTAATGTACAATCAATTATGGCCTGCGAAGCCATTGAGATTCCAGATAAGGGTTCAAATTATCTCGTGGGAAAAGTGTTAGGAATCCCTCAAGATCCACAAAATGTGATTCCGGTGGATTTGATCAAATAAGGAAGGATTAAGTAAAACATGATTAACTTTACATATACAAAGAACGGTAAGATAATTTGGATGAAGGGTGATTGAACAAGAATGTCACATGGTAAATTATAAATATTCATGTATAATAAATTACATACAAAGGAGGGTGAATAAACTATATAAGAATTACATGTTGATGACTTGATAAAAATGTAAAGAAAATATGTCGTAAAGAAGAGTATTTGTAATCACTTAAATGATTTTAATTTTTAAAAAAAATACATTTTAAAGAATTTGATTTATGTCCAAAGGCTAACTACTTTAATTGAAAGACTAAAAAAAGAAAACTTAATCCGAAATAATTGGCCAAGAATGAAAAAGAATTATTTTCAAATAATTTTAGTGTATGATAAATGAGGTGAAAGGATAAAAATAAATACGATATAAAATGTATGAATATATAAGAGAAATATTTGGTCACGACTCGGAATCTCAACCTAGGGGCTCTGATGGCGCCTAATATTTCACTTGCTAGGCAAGCCAACATTAGCTAAATTACTTAACCAGTTTTAACAATTTAAATTAAAACATTAATAATAGTAAATTGCGATGTTCTGAAATAGATATGATAAATACCATGTAGCATAAACTAAACATATCCTAGAAATCTGGAGTCACGAATACATGAGCATTCTAGAATTCTACAAAAGTCTGAACGAAATACAACTGTTTGAAATAAGAAAATAGTAAAAATAGGATATAAGCGGACTTCAAGGACTGCAAATGCCAGCAACTCTACCTCAAGTATCCAAAAGCGGTTGAATCCGAGCAGTCTCCGCTACGCAACGCTGGGACCAACATCAGTATCTGCACAAGAAGCGCAGAAGTGTAGCATGAGTATAACCGACCCTATGTACACTGTAAGTGCCAAGCCTAACCTCGATGAAGTAGTGACGAGGCTATGGCAAGTCACTCACAAATAACCTGTACAAAATAATAGTAACAATATAATAGGAATGGAAGCAAAGCAGTAAACTCAAATAACCGTACATGTAGGTCAATTACCAGAGAGCCTAGAATAACATAATACCAAACCTCGTATCACAATATCAAGAATATACTCTACAGCCACAACCAACTACAACACATCAATTCCGTTACGGCGCACAATCCAATCCCACTATATCATCATTTGTTCATATCATATTCCGTCCTTATCTCTTCATATCAATACCGTTGCGGTGCGTAATCTGATCCCACCATATCTATTCAGATCAATACCGTTGCGGCGCGCAATCCGATCCCACAGTATCAATTTATCAACATAAAAAACTCAACACCAATGTTTCCGTAATATCAACACGAAGAGAAATGAAACATGCGGAACAATAAGAACTACCAAAACAAATGGAGAATAAACAATACTTCCAAAAACAAAACCTTGGCAAAACAATACTACCAAAATAGCTATATGACTCACATAAATGGAATAAGATAATAAAGTACCTCAACTAATATAAGAATGGTAAAAGCAAGTAGAACATGAGACGATAAAAATATAAAGTTATACAATTAGAAGCATGTACCGGGTAAACAGATATTGGGTGAGAAATGTACAAATCAAAGCAAGTAACAACTAAATAACAATTAACAGGTATAGCATAGATGTCAAGTAAGAACATGTAACAATTAAATCATATACAAGAGATTACATAGAATAAATGAATACATGTCAATAAATAGCCCAACATCGCATGCTAAATCCCATTACGGTGCATATACACTTGTCACCTCGCATATACGTCGATTCCCCACATAGTTCACATAGCAGATAGTTCAACAAATCTTAATTCTCTCAAGTCAAGGTTAGACACAACACTTACCTCTTTCCGCGATCAAATCAACACTCAACCACAGCTTTTGCTTTAGAATTAGATTCCAAACAGGTCAAATCTAGCCAAATATAGTTCAAATAATTCAAAATAATCTTTAAAAACTACCCACGAGTGAAAAAGATTCGAACTTTGATAAAACTGAAAAAAGTCAACCCCGGGCCCGTTGGGTCAGAACCCGAGATTTGAACAAAAATCCTATTACCCATTCACTCCGGAGCCCAGTTATGTAATTGGTTTCGAAATATGACCTCAATTTGAGGTCTAAATCTCAATTTACAAACTACCCAAATCTCTTATTTCTACCATCGAAATCCTAGATTAAAGGTTAAAATCAATGGGTGATCATAGAAATATAACAAAACAAGTTAAGATTCACTAATCAATTAAGTGGGGATGAAAAATCTCTTCATAATTGCCTCTAGGCTAAGCTCTAGCTTTTTAAAATGGTGGAAAATGGTAAAATCCCGACTTTCAGCACTTTAAATATATGGGCGTCAGGTGTTTTTCGCGTCCGCGAAGCACCTGACGCGTTCGCGATGCACTGGCCAATTGGCCATCGCATTCGCCGCCCTAAAAGTACGTGTTATAACATTCTCAACTTGCCGACTTTCGATGAAACTTATTTTCTTCTATTGGTTTAGCTTCTAAACCTTCCATCCCTCTGTGTACTTGCAGTTCATGATTTTAAATATTTGTAACCTCCAAGGTAACATGATAAACTTGCTTTATGTACTTTCATAAATGATCTCATTTTTGAGCTTACATCAACTGACTTACGATGCACTTTTACGTACGAAAACATGAGGCGTAACAGGCTGAAACACGATGTTCGTCAAGTGTATGAAACTTGTTGGGGTATTGGTCAGCCCAAAAGACAGAACAAGAACTCATAATTCCCATAATGGGTCCTGAAGGCCGTCTGTCACGCCTCAACCTCGGGGAGCGCGACCGGTGCTCAATCAAGATACCCCAGTCAAGCAAGCCTATACAAGACCTTATACCCAAACTCACCCATGAATAAAGAGAAGATCTATTTCATTCATTAGAAAATAAGGAGGTCTTGTGATCAACACCAGTTCATTACCATTAGTTACTTCATCTTTAAGTCTATAAATACATACACTTTCATAGTTTGAAGTGGAACAAGTGATATAAATACAACATTACTAGTTTGACTTTCCCAGCACCAATATACAACCTACACATGTCTACAGAGCCTCTAATAGATACAAAAGAGTACTATGATAGTGTCGGCGACAAGACCCCGGCTTTACCTCAAAATATAATACTCAAGGAACAAAAGATACACGACCCCAAAATGAAGTGGGGATCACCAAGTCAGCTAAGAAGAGGGTGTACTGCTATCGCTGATCAATACCGCCTACTGTGGAACCACCTGCATCCATTAAAGATGCAGTGCTCCCGGCAAAAGGGGCGTTAGCACATATGGAATAATACTAGTATGAATGACTATAACACCCTCTCAACAAAACGAGTAATAATACAAGGAAGAACAATCATATAATCAAGAGGAACCTCAAACAATACCAAAACATCAAGTCAGGAGCAAGATAAGATTTCAAGTAAATTTTCATTTTTTAGGTAGGAGATCTTTAGCACAGATATACCACCATATCTTTAGCACGGAGTCCGATCACAGCCCGTTCGTCTAGGTCGTCTCACTCAAAGACATCCAATCACAATCACAATTACAATCTCAATCATTATCTCAATCATAATCTCAAGCACAATCACTACCATGTGTGCGGCATGGCATTCGATCTCGACCCCATCGGCTAGGCCGTCTCACCATAATGCCGTGTGGATTGACATCACCCTTCCCTAGCAATCATCTCATCCCAATTAAGGGAAATAATCTCATCACATGAATCTCATCCCAAATAAGGGGAATAAACACAATCCACTCCTACACCGGCATGTGTAGTTTCGGGATTAGGTTATTTCAACCTACCCTTCTTCGGTGTCTAACGATACTCCCAAGTGTTTATTATACAAAGAATTTTCAGCTCATTTCTTAGTCTTTTAATCATCTTTTCGTTTCATTGGCACTTGTAGCCACATTTATAATATCATTCTTGGCACGTCGACCATTTTTCACATTTCATGTTCACCCCTTTCATTTTCAAGCATCATCCACATATGAGCAACTAAGAGTCTTAGGCACATTGAGTTTTCTTTCACGATTTGGCATAAAAACTTGCAAAGGAAACATGATTGAAATCATAATGTTTTCACACATTGGTCACATTTGAATACGTTCCCGAAGGATAACACAACATGATAAGAGCATTCGGAACTCATTTTGAACATATATCTTTCGACACAAATTTTATTCGGAATACTCAAATTTATAATAAATAACTCGGTACATGAGAAGTAAGTGATTGACCCATCATACTTGAGAATTACGCGAACATCGTGGGATTCAATCTAAGGGAGGAGTTTAGCCAACATACCTCACTTTGAGCTTCCTTAAATTATTACGCTGATCTGGAACCCTAGCAACCTCGATCTATTTAGAAATATAACAAAAATTAAACACACATTAGGAAGACATTAGTGGTTTTAGCTCATTTGAGCATTTTATCAAGCACTAGATGGGCATTATAATTTCAAGGTCCTCTTATGGTGGATTCCTTCATCCCACAACCCAATATATACCCTTTTGAGCTCAACAACCTTGCCACAACTTTGTTAGTATATACATCCATAGATAACACCCTCATACCTAAGAATCTGTCACGACCCGACCGGAGGGCCGCGACCGGCACCGGACCCTGCTCACAGAGTACAAGCGTACCCTTCACCTAACTTTTCTTATTATCTATAAGGCTTATCATGCTCATACGAATAGCAGACGATAACAATAATTAGCTGAAATATCATACGATAACATGAATATACCTTCATACATAACATGGCCAGTCAAGGTTGTAATGCAAAACTATACAACAAAAGATGCACGTTTGCCGACAAGGCAATTTCAACTGTACATAAGTCAACCCATTGTCTATTGTCTATGAGCCTCTACTGGAATATACACAATGCAACCTACGTCGGAACAGGACCCCGACATGCCCATAATGTCTATACAAAATGCATACCAAGACTACGGCAAATCCGAAGGATGAATCTTGCCAATATCTGCTGAACTGGATAGCTACTACGGTGGGGGAGCTTCATCTATCCGTCTATCAGGACCTGCAACACGACATGCAGCGTCCACAAACAAAAGGACGTCATTACGGATAAAGTACTGAGTATGTAAGACAGAAAACATAATATAAGGGCAGAAATAAGCATCGGGATGAGAAACATATAACCTGTGCCATCTGAATGCCTCTGAAGGCGACTAACCATGACATGCCTGACGTGCATATGCATATACATATATAACTGCACAATAGATACCATCGCCCGGCCGATCGTAATGCGGCTCGGTGTTTATATAGTTGCGCAACAGGTGCCATCGCCCGGCCGATCATAACGCGGCTCGGTGTCTATATAATTGTACAATAGGTGCCATCGCCCGGCCGACTGTGGTGTGGCTCAGTGTAGTAAAATAGATAATGCATGCTGGACTCATATAATCATACTTTCATGATGACGTAATGTTGGACTCATATAAATCATACTTTCATGATGACGTATGGTCAATGAGCTAACAACACATCCATCCTCCTATAAGAGGGGAAACAATTGAAAGCACTCCTAGCTCCTAAGAATAGAGTATCTTTGAGGGCTCGTACGTTCATTGCATTTGTATAATTAGAGTCGTGCAAAGAAAGAACGGTATATTCTTACATACCTGGTATTCCTTGCGTCAATTTCAAGCTAAGCACTGTCACAATTTCCTTAATCTACAGTGAAAGAAGCGATTCTATCATTATCCTCTAACATTATAGTTATAATTAGCCATAGCCCTAAATTTACATGGTGTTTCTCCACTAGCCCTAAATTTACATGGTGTTTCTCCACACCCTTCTTCCCCCAAAACTCCACAACAATGGTAGTAAGACATGCAACCCAAAACATTTACAACTTAGTCCATTTTCAGTGATTGACTTCAACCTAGGGCTCACATTATGCATAAAACGAGCTTCCAAGGATTCTTAGGAAAAGAATGCATGAAAAGAGGGTGGTGACTTACCTTGCATGTGGATTATTTAGCCTTCTTCCTTGATTCTTCAATTCCTAGGTCTCACTCCCAATTAGGGCTTGAAAGAAGGAGAAATCAGTTGGGGCTTTTCTTCAGTTCTTCAATTCTAGCTTTTACTCTCAATTTTGAACTTGGAAGGAAGGAAAATTGATTAAAGTTCATGGGATTTCTGAGAGAAGGGTCGTGGGGCTTAGTTTCTGTTGGAGGGGTCTGAAAATAGCTCCCTTGACCGTCCTTGGAGCCTTTTATACTCGTTCCTTAATTGGCAAATGAATAATACGCGTGTCTGACGCCTGTCAAATCTGCGATCGCATTTCTGCCACAAAAATGACATGCGGTTCGCATTTTGGTCGCACATTCCTGCCAAGAAATCTGTCACACTATGCGATGCAGAGGGTCAAATTTGCGGTTTGCATTTTCAACAATGCGACCGCATTCTGGCCGCATTCCTGACGTTGATTTCAGCCCAGAACTCTATTTCATTATGCGATGAAGGAGGCCACTTTTGCGGTCCGCATTTGCATTATGCGGTCGCATACTGGCCGCATTTCTAACACAGATTTCTTCCCAGAAATCTGTCTCAGTTTGCGATTTCAGTGTTGGATATGCGGCCTGCATGTGAGTTTTGCGGTAGCATATCTAACTTTGCGACACCTTTTGCTCTTTTCTTGACTTTTTTGAACTATTTTCCGGGTTCTTAGGCTCTTATATGTAGACTATCTTACGACGTATTTTAACGTACGAAATTACGGGCTGTAACACTCTCCCCCCCTTAGGAACATTCGTCCTCGAATGTAAGGATCTACGGTTCTGCAAGAGTATATAAACTTATGGACATGTACATTATCAGCATATTATCATTTGTAATAATGAAGAGTATGTCAAGTTCCTATTTACCTCGTAAGGATGTTTCTCCTTTCAATGCATTTTGCGTTCTTTCGGCATCCTCATTATCTACGTTCTGGAACAGGTACGGATATTTAGACTCCATCTCTTCCTCTGCTTCCCATGTCATTTCTTCTGTATGTTTGTTCTTCTACAATACCTTAACGGATGCCACATCTTTTGTTCTTAGCTTGCGGATTTGTCGGTCTAATATAGCCACTGGTACCTCTTCGTATGTTAGATCCTCTGTAATCTGTATGTCTTGGATGGGGACGACCCAAGAAGGATCTCACGACCCAAGAAGGATCTCCGATTCATTTTCTTAACATAGATACATGGAATACCGGATGGACATGTCCCAATTCGGATGGAAATTCTAACTCATAAGCAACATGTCCAATCCGTCGAAGGACGTTGTACGGACCGATGTACCTTGGACTCAGCTTACCCTTCTTTCCGAAGCGCATGACATCCTTCATTGGTGAGACTCTTAGGAATACCCAATCACCAACTTCAAACTCTAGATCATGACATCGGACGTCATAATAAGACTTTTGCCTGCTTTGTGCCGTCTTCAATCGTTCCTGTATGACCTTCACTTTCTCAATGGCTTGGTGGATCAAATCTAGCCCATACAACTCAGTTTCACCGACTTCGAACCAGCCAAATGGTGATCTATATCTTCTCCCGTATAGGGCCTCATATGGGGCCATCTTAATACTGGAGTGGTAGCTGTTATTGTAGGCAAATTCTATGAGTGGAAGATGGTCATCCCAACCTCCCTTAAAATCTAGAACACATGCCCGTAGCATATCTTCAAGGGTCTGAATGGTGCGTTCAGCCTGTCCGTCAGTCTGCGGATGAAAAGCCGTGCTGAGATTCACTTGTGTACCCAAACCTTTCTGAAAAGATTTCCAAAAGTTAGCTGTGAATTGGGATCCTCTGTCTGATATAATAGACGCCGTCACACCATGAAGTCTAACAATCTCCTTGATATACAACTTTGCATAGTCTTCGGCTGTGTAAGTTGCCTTTACTGGCAGAAAATGGGCACATTTGGTAAGTCGATCAACTATCACCCAGATAGTCAAACTTACGACAGGAGCAAGGTAATCCAACAATGAAGTCCATGTTAATCACCTCTCATTTTCAGGTCAGAATCTCTATATCTTGGATCAATCCACCGGGTTTCTGATGTTCTATCTTTACTTGTTGACAGTTGGGACACTGGGCTACAAATTCTGCAATAGACTTCTTCATACTATCCCACTAATACTGCTCCTTGACATCATGGTACATCTTTGTTGAACCAGGATGGATGGAGTATCGGGATTGATGAATCTCCTTCATGATCTTTTCTCACAACCCGACCATATTAGGCACACATAATCGGCCTTGGCACCTCAGTGTTCCATCCCCTGCAATCTCAAAAGCTGAAATCTTTCCCTGTTGAATGCTCTCTCTCAATCGTACCAAGGTGGGATCTTCGTATTGTCGTGCTTTCACCTCGGCTACGAGAGATGATTCTGATGTATTATGTACAATGACACCTCCGTCCTTGGAGTCTAATAATTTGATTCTCATGTTGGCTAGCCGATGAAGTTCCTTAGTTAAACCCCATTTATCTACTTCAATGTGCACTAAGCTTCCCATTGACTTACGACTGAGTGCATCTGCCACAACATTGGCTTTACCCGGATGATACAATATCTCGACGTCGTAGTCTTTCAGTAACTCGAGCCAACGTTGTTGTCTCAAATTCAGCTCCTTCTAACTGAAGAGGTATTGCAAACTCTTGTGATCTGTGTAGATGTCAACATGGACGCCGTACAAGTAGTGCCGCCATATCTTTAGGGCATATACTACCGCGGCCAATTCCAAATCATGGGTTGGATAATTCTTTTCATGCTTCTTCAGTTGCCTTGACGCGTAAGCAATCACCTTCCCATGTTGCATCAATACGCATCCCAAACCTACACCTGAAGCATCACAATAGACCACGTACCCTTCTGTTCCTTCTGGAAGAGTAAGCACTGGCGTGGAGATCAACCGATTCTTCAGTTCCTGAAAACTCCGGTCACAAACATCAGACCATTGGAATTTGGTAGCTTTTTGGGTCAGCTTAGTTAATGGTGCCGATATAGAAGAAAACCCTTCTACAAACCGCCTGTAGTATCCTGCTAGCCCCAAGAAGCTACGGACTTCTGATGGCGTTGCAGGTCTCGGCTTGACTGCGTCGATCTTTTGAGTGTCGACACTAATACCCTCGTCAGATATCACATGACCTAGGAATGCTACTGAGTTCAACCAGAATTCACATTTGGAGAGCTTTGCATATAACTTGTGATCCCGAAGGGTCTGTAATACAATCCGCAAATGACCCGTATGTTCTGCCTCTGAATGAGAGTACACCAGGATATCATCAATGAATACAACCACGAACACATCAATATAAAGCCTGAATACGGTGTTCATGAGATCCATAAAAGCATTCGGGGCATTTGTTAGCCCGAACGACATTACTAGGAACTCAAAATGCCCATATCTTGTCCGAAAGGTTGTTTTCGGAATATCTTTCTCCTTGACTCTCAATTGAAAATACCCTGAACGTAGGTCAATTTTCCCTGGAGTTGGTCAAACAGGTCGTCAATCCTTGGAAGTGGATATTTATTCTTTATAGTAATTTTATTCAGCTGTCGATAATCAATACACATCCTCAACGACCCGTCTTTCTTTCGTACGAACAAGACTGGCGCACCCCAAGGTGAAGTGCTAGGCCTAATGAAGCCTTTATCCAGCAAGTCCTTCAACTGTACTTTCAACTCTCGCAATTCTGCTGGGGCCATTCTGTATGGAGGGATAGAAATTGGGTGAGTATCAGGAAACACATTGATGCCAAACTCAATCTCCCTTTCAGGAGGAAGACCTGGGAGTTCATCTGGAAAGACATCTGGAAATTCATTGACTACGGGAATTGATTGTAGAATAGGAGACTTTGCCTCCACGTCCATAACGCGAACCAGATGGTAGATATAACCCTTGGAGATCATCTTTCTTGCCTTAAGGTAGGAAATAAACCTACCTCTCAGCGTAGCGACGTTCCCCTTCCATTCAAGGATGGGTTCACCAGGAAATTGAAATCTAACCATCTTCGTATGACAATCAACACTTGCATAGCATGATGCCAACCAATCCATTCCCATTATTACGTCAAAATCAAGCATTTTTAATTCAAACAAATCTGCCGAGGTTTGACGACTACAAGTCGTCACGGTGTAACCTCTATATACTCTCTTGACAACCACGGAATCTCCTATTGGAGTAGATACCGCAAATGGTTTACTTATTAATTCAGGTTCAACATCAAACTTATCAGCCACAAGGGGTGTAACATATGATAATGTGGATCCGGGATCAATCAATGCATATACATCATGAGAAAGAACTGATAATATACTTGTAACGACATCCGGAGATGACTCACAATCCTGTTGACCTGCTAGAGCATATAAGCGATTTTGAATACCACTTGAGCTCGGCACTGCACCTCTACCTCTACCACGACCTGCTGGCTTCTGAAAACCCCGTGCTGGAGGTCGAATTGATAAGAAAGAACCAGACACTGATCCAGTAGGCTGAGCCATACCACCACCCCTTCTGTAAGGGCAATCCCGCATCCTATGGCCAGGCTGTCCGCAAAAATAGCATACATCAGAACCTTGACAGCATAGTCCAGAATGGGCCTTGTCGCACTATCTACAACATGGTGGTGGGGCCTCATCTGACTAGTATCTCTATGATGTTGCGAGCCTGATGCCCGCGAATTCTGACCTAGGCCCGAATAGGCAGAACGATCATATCGAGCTCTCTGAAATTGTGGAGGAGCACTAGTTATAGATAGTGCTAAACTCTTCGAAAACTGGGGCCTGATTCTACTTCTGAAGTCACCAAAATACCCTGCAAATCTCGTTCTCTTATGTTGACCCCTATCCTGCTCCCTGTCTGCCCTTTGCTGGCGCTTACGATCTAAAGTTTGGGCATAAGCCTGGATACGGGAGATATCCATGCCCTCTATCGAGGATGCTGTTGTGCACTCCTTTATCAAATGTGGTCCCAAACCATTCACAAACAAATGAACTCTATCACCCATCTCGGCCACCATATGAGGAGCATACCTTGCTAAAGAGTCAAACTGCATACTGTACTCTCGCACACTCATATTACCTTGTTTAAGGTTCAAGAATTTGTCAGTTCTGGCTCGTCGTACCTCAACTGGCAAGTAGTAACAAAGAAACGCATCAGAAAATTCATTCCACACAGGTGGGGGAGCATTCGGACCCCTGGATCTTTTCTAACTGTCATACCAGAGGACTGCTAAATCCCGTAGCCGATAGGAAGCCAATTCCACTGCCTCTGTATCACTAGCATGCATAACCCGCAGTGTGGGATGAATTTGATCAATAAAAGTCTAGGGGTCCTCCTCGGGATCCGTTCCGATAAACACTGGAGGATCCGGATTAATAAAATCATGAACTCTGGTACTAACCGATTTATCCGTAACAGCGGTATTCTGCCTCTGAGTCTGAGAGGCTACCAAGCTAGTCAACAACTGTACCGCAGTCCACAAATCCTGGTCTGTAGTACCAGATGGAGGGACTGGAGATGCTGGGTGACTTCTGATATCCTCTGGGGAAGGAGGAGTAGATGAGGTTCGAGATGGCATCTCACTCTAAGGCTCATTTTGGCCTTTTCTAGTTTGGGGCACCTGACTGGTACCCTCTCCTGCATCTGTATCAAGTCGTCTACTACTTGTTTGCTTCCTAGGCGTAGGCATCGCTAAAGGAAAACAAGATGAACATTAGAGATAAACACTTACTGCTCAGCTTACGCATGATCTAGATTTAGAAAGAAGGTAACAACTCCTAAATGTCAGGGAGCCTCCTGATTATAAATGTGGCGCGCTACACACCCATAATCAGGACTCTACTAGACACGGCTCATAGACAATCCCTAGGACACGACCTGCTCTGATACCAAGTTTGTCACGACCCGACCAGAGGGTCGCGACCGGCACCGGACCCTGCTCATCGAGTACCGGCGTACCCTTCACCTAACTTTCCTTATTATCTATAAGGCTTATCATGCTCATATGAATAGCAGAAGATAACAATAATTAGTTGAAATACCATACAATAACATGAATATACCTTCATACATAACATGGCCAGTCAAGGCTGTAATGCAAAACTATACAACAAAAGATACACGTTTGCCGACAAGGCAATTTCAACTGTACATAAGTCAACCCATTGTTTATTGTCTATGAGCCTCTACTGGAATATACAAAATGCAACCTACGTCGGAACAGGACCCCGACATGCCCATAATGTCTATACAAAATGCATACCAAGACTACGGCAAATCCGAAGGATGAATCTTGCCAATATCTGCTGAACTGGATAGCCTACTACGGTGGGGAAGCTTCGTCTATCAGTCTATCAGGACCTGCAGCACGACATGCAGCGTCCACAAACAAAAGGACGTCAGTACGGATAAAGTACTGAGTATGTAAGACAGGAAACATAATATAAGAGCAGAAATAAGCATTGGGATGAGAAACATATAACCTGTGCCATCTGAATGCCTCTGAGGGCGACTAACCATGACATGCCTGACGTGCATATGCATATACATATATAACTGCACAATAGGTACCATCGCCCGACCGATCATAACGCGGCTCGGTGCTTATATAGTTGCGCAATAGGTGCCATCGCCCGGCCGATCATAACGCGGCTCGGTGTCTATATAATTGTACAATAGGTGCCATCGCCCGGCCGACTGTGGTGCGGCTCGGTGTAGTAAAATAGATAATGCATGTTGGACTCATATAATCATACTTTCATGATGACGTAATGCTGGACTCATATAAATCATACTTTCATGATGACGTATGGTCAATGAGCTAACAACACATCCATCCTCCTATAAGAGGGGAAACAATTGAAAGCACTCCTAGCTCCTAAGAATAGAGTATCTTTGAGGGCTCCTACGTTCATTGCATTTGTATAATTGGAGTCGTGCATAGAAAGAACGGTATATTCTTACATACCTGGTATTCCTTGCGTCAATTTCAAGCTACGCACTGTCACAATTTCCTTAATCTACAGTGAAAGAAGCGATTCTATCGTTATCCTCTAACATTATAGTTATAATCAGCCATAGCCCTAAATTTACATGGTGTTTCTCCACTAGCCCTAAATTTACATGGTGTTTCTCCACACCCTTCTTCCCCCAAAACTCCACAACAATGGTAGTAAGACATGCAACCCAAAACATTTACAACTTAGTCCATTTTCAGTGATTGACTTCAACCTAGGGCTCACATTATGCATAAAACGAGCTTCCAAGGATTCTTAGGAAAAGAATGCATGAAAAGAGGGTGGTGACTTACCTTGCATGTGGATTATCTAGCCTTCTTCCTTGATTCTTCAATTCCAAGGTCTCACTTCCAATTAGGGCTTGAAAGAAGGAGAAATCAGTTGGGGCTTTTCTTCAGTTCTTCAATCCCTAGCTTTTACTCTCAATTTTGAACTTGGAAGGAAGGAAAATTGATTAAAGTTCATGGGATTTCTGAGAGAAGGGTCGTGGGGCTTAGTTTCTGTTGGAGGGGTCTGAAAATAGCTCCCTTGACCATCCTTGGAGCCTTTTATACTCGTTCCTTAATTGGCAAATGAATAATACACGTGTTTGATGCCTGTCAAATCTGCGATCACATTTCTGCCACAAAAACGACATGCGGTTTGCATTTTGGTCGCACATTCCTGCCCAGAAATCTGTTACACTATGCGATGCAGAGGGTCAAATTTGCGGTTTGCATTTTCAACAATGCGACCGCATTCTGGCCACATTCCTGACGTTGATTTCAGCCCAGAACTCTGTTTCATTATGCGATGAAGGAGGTCACTTTTTCGGTCCGCATTTGCATTATGCGGTCGCATACTAGCCGCATTTCTGACACAGATTTCTGCCCAGAAATCTATCTCAGTTTGCGATTTCAGTGTTGGATATGCGGCCCGCATGTGAGTTTTGCGGTAGCATATCTAACTTTGCGACACCTTTTGCTCTTTTCTTGACTTTTTTGAACTATTTTCCGGGTTCTTAGGCTCTTATATGTAGACTATCTTACGGCGTATTCTAACGTACGAAATTACGGGCTGTAACAGAATCACACTCCCCATTACCCATCTTCTGCCCCAAACTCGAAATTGAAGACTACGGTATGGAACCTTACCTCTTGGATGAAGACCTTGTGAGTTTTCCTTTTGAATTCTCCAAGTCTTGAGCAAGGATTGATGAACAATTAGCTTAGAAAATCCTCCCTCTCACTCTAGACCACTTTCCTCTCTCTAAAATATCAGTTAGAACCAACCAAAATAAACCCAAGTTGTTTTTATAAAAATGGGATCGGGTGCAATTTTCCAAAACATAAACTTTATGAAGCTGGGTCTGCGGTCGCAGATCGGACCTCAAAACAGGTATGCGGCCCGCAAAGGGGGCTGCAGAAAGGGTCCCAAAAACTAGGTAGGGCTGGACAGGTCTACGACAGATCTGCGGTCCGCAGATCAGTTCTGCGATCGCATAATGGACCTCAGAACCTCCTTCCGAAGTTTTCTCATGCTGGTTCTGTGATAGATTGTGCGGCTCGCGAAATGATTATGCGGCCACATAATGGACCGCATAATGGTCCTCAAAATTAGCTCAAGTTCTGCTTCACTCCTCGACCGATCTGCGGCCCACAAAGTGGTCCTACGGTCGCATAGTGTACCGCAGAAACGCCATGGTCTGCAAAATGATTCCTTCAACTCCTTGACATGCTGTACAACCCAAAAAGTCCATACCGTGTCAACAATCCTCAAACACGTTAGCCTATCTCGACACCACGAAACCCCGGGTTCTAGGTGAAATTTTACGGGGCCTTACACCGTTTTAGGATGTCCGAAGCCCTGATCTTCAACTGATGGTACCCCGATCTAAATTCAATCCTCGAGAACATTGTTGTACCCTAAAGCTGGTCAAATAAATCATTTATACGCTGCAGTGGATACTTGTTCTTAATATTAACCTTATTTAGTTGCCTGTAGTCAATGCACATTCTCGTGGAATCTTTCTTCTTCACAAATAGAACCGGAGCACCCTAAGGTGAAATATTCGGCCTTATGAAACCTTTATCTAGAAATTCCTATAGCTATTTCTTTGATTCCTTCAACTCCGAAAGAGCCATGCGATACGGTGGAATAGAAATAGGCTGAGTGCCTGATGCCGAATCAATACTATAATCAATATTCCTATCGGATGGCATGTCTGGTAGGTCTACAGGGAACACATCTGAAAACTCCCTCACCATGGAAACTAAATCAATCGTGGGTGTATCAGTACTAACATCTCTAACAAAGGCTAAGTACATCAAACACTCCTTCCCAACCATTTGTTGGGCCTCAGAAAAGAAACCACACTACTTGGAATTGACCCAAGGAACCTCTCTATTCCAACCTCGGCAATCCCGTCATAGCCAACGTCACGGTTTTATCATGACAATCGAGAATAACGTGATATGAAGATAACCAATCCATGCCCAAAATCACATCAAAGTCCACCATATTAAGTAACAGAAGGTCGACCCTAGTCTCGTAGCGCCTAATAATGACAAAAAAAGAACGATAGACATGGTCTACCGTAGTATAATCCCTAACAGGTGTAGACCATAAGTAGGAGTATCCCTAGAATCACGAGACATATCCAAATATAAAAGCAAAATAGGATGACACATACGAATAAGTACAACCCGGATCAAATAAAACTTATGCATCTCTTTGGCAGGCTGAAACAATACCTGTAATAACTACATCTGATGCAACAACCTCAGTCCTACCATGGAAAGCATAACAATGAGCCTGGCCGCCCTCTCTAGGACGTCCTCTACCCGTCTGTCCTCCTCCTCTAGCTGGCTGTGCAAGTAGAGTAGAGACTAGAGCGGGAGCCATAGCCTAAGTACTTTGTTGAGGTCCACCCCTCCGAAGTCTGGGACAATCTCTAATAATGTTCCTACTCTCACCACATTTACAAAAACCACTCTACGGGTGTGGATGCTGCTACTGAGTCTGCAGCGGACGACTAAAATAACCGTTGTAGGAACCCCGTATAAAAGGTGCACTGAAAGATGGTTGTCCGGTATGAGTTCCATGGGTCCTTGACTAGTTGGAGCACTATGGATAACCTGAAGTGCGGATTGAACTGGCCGACTAACAATGCCTCTGCCATGATGGGTCAGAGCTGAAGAGTAGAAACCACTAAATCCTCCATAAATCCCATTTGATGCTTCAACAAGTCGTCAACTAGAAACTCACATATATAGCACCCCGTGCCTATTTTTTTATCACAATAATAATATCCACCCTTATCACTTAGCCTGACACTATCACAATATCCACTCGTATCGCTCCGCCCTAACAAAATCACAACAGACACCCGTATCGAGCTGCCTAGACAAAATCACAATAGCCACCCATATCGCTCCACCTTAACAAAATCACAAACACAATCGCATAGAAAAAATCTCGTGTCAACACCCTAACAAATCCGCTCAACATGCCCACATGTGCTACAATAATCACAAACAATAATGCCAAAGTTTTATCAAAGATAGGAGTTCATAATTTATCAACAAGGTGTACAAGGACATAAAAATAGTAAATGTGGATGGGTATTTAAAAAATAAAGAATTACTACGGCTAAAACAAGTGTAGTGATCATGTTCACATAGCCATCAAGTGCTTAGACATGTTTCATATCCAATACATCCTCGAATTAAAGCGTATCAATAACCTAAGATCTAATCAGGTCATAAGCAACATATAGAACCTGTGTATACGCTCGTCACCTCATGTACACGTCGCTTCTCACATAACACAAATAGACAATTAAGGCCAAATCCTAAGGGGTATTCTCCCACACATAGTTAGACAAAATACTTACCCCAACCATTCAATACAATACTTCAAAATGCCTTTCCTTTAAAAATCACCTTCGTCCGGCTCAAATCTAGCCAAAAACAATTCAATAACATCAAACAATGCTAAATGAATTAATTCCAAACAATAAAGTCTCAATCTTTATCTAATTTTTGAAAAGTCAACAAAACTCAACCCCGGGACCGCACAGTCAAAACTTGAGTCAAGGGGTAGATCTCGACTACCTATAACCCCACGAGTCTAAATATATGTTTAGTTTCCAAAATCGAGTCCAAATCAACATCTAAATCTTAAATTTTTATTTTTCAAAACATAGTGAAAAATCCCCAAAAACTTCTTTCAAATTCCATGATTTTGGTGTAACATTCCATGAGAAATCAAATTTTATTATCAAAGTTAAGTGAAAATAACTTACCCAATAGCTATGCGTGAAAATCTCCTTCAAAATCGCTCATCACCAAGTCTAGGACACAAAATGTGATAAAATAAGCATAAGTCCCGAAATATGATAGGGTTAGATTCATGGTTGAATGGGCTTCCGGATTTTATAACTTTTATTGGATTCCGAGACGTGGGCCCGGGGGGCCAACTTTTGAGTTGACTTTTTGACTTTTGATTAAGAACTTAGTATTTTCTTATGAAATTGATACCTTTAGCTCGTGTTGATTGTATCGAATTGTTTATGGCTAGATTCGAGGCATTCGGAGGCCGATTCGCGAGGCAAGGGCTTGCTAGCGAAGTGATTCGAGTTGCTTGAGGTAAGTATCATATTTAAACTCGATTGAGGCACCAGTTTCCTGAATTGTTGTGATAGTCACGTGCTTTAGGGTGCGCATATGTGTGAGGATGATCCCATGTGCGGGCACCGGGATTGTATATTCATGTTTGGGTTGTGCTCGGGCTCCTATAAACCCAGAATTGACTGTTAAGCTTCATGCTTCGATATCTAACATGTTGTAACAGTTTATGTGATCTAATTGAGCCATGATGAGTCTACTTAGAGGTGTAATCTCTGAACGAACTTGATAAATGCTTTTCATTGATGAAATTGTCGAATTGAGCTGCAATAGCACATTTTGCACATGCCTACACTTTAGCATCCTATTTACACCAGTCCGGATAGGAGAATCGTATTTCATTCATTATATACCCCTATACTTGTATTGCTTATGTAGGACATTTTGGATTAGGGCATGCGGCTATGACGGGCGGAGTATGTTATTGGCATGTGAATGTTCTGTGCAACACGTGAGTTGTCCATGCGGATCCATGTATTGATATTATTGGCATGTGAGTTATCCGTGTCGTATGTGAATTGTCCGTGCAGGTTCTATAGTTAGCACGTGAGTTGTTTGTGCAGCACGTGAGTTGTCCGTGCAGTGTGTAGGACTTGTATTTTCTTGATCATTTATCTCATTTACCTATTTCTTTTCTCTACATGCTATAATATTGTTGAGCAGGGTATTTGAGAAAACAGTGCACATGCACACACGGATATTCTTCTCACGAAGCCGTAGGAGTTAGCTTTAAATTTTATGATGTGTTGGTCTAAAAGGACAGAATTGCACTGTTTTAACTAGTGACCTCAACAAATTAAGATTCTCTTACCTTGCCTTGTTTATTTGCGATACTTATTGAGTTGGTTGTACTCACACTACACCCTGCACCTCGTGTGCAGATCCAGGCATTTCCGGGTACGGCGGTTGTTGATCGTGGAGTCTTACCTATTCGGAATCATCGAGGTAGCTGCTTGAGCGTCCGCAGACCTTGACTCTCCTTCCCCCTATCTTTCAGTTTTATTTATTTAGCCCCACTTTCTAGACAGTGTATCAGATTATGTCATTACATATAGATGCTCATGTACTCGGTGACACCTCGGTTTTGGGGATTTTTCGTATTTATTTATGGTCTTTTATCCAGTTTATGAGAGTTTTAATTATTTAAACCTGTTTTAGTACATTTTCTTCATTTAAAAGTGTTGGAAATTAGACAGTGTATCAGATTATGTCATCACATATAAATGCTCATGTACTCGTGACACCTCGGGGAGATTTTTCGTATTTAGTTGTGGTCTTTTATCCAGTTTATGAGAGTTTTAATTATTTAAACCTGTTTTAGTACATTTTTTTCATTTAAAAGTGTTGGAAATATTTGAGATGTCGGATTACCTAGTACCATGTTAGGTACCATCACGACAGGTTAAATTTTGGGTCGTGACGGATAAGTCTTATAACTTAAGTCTTCCCATTCACAGGTTCGAACTTATCAGTGAATGTAGATAGGTTTGAGGTAGGCGCTTCATTTGCTACTGATTGGATTATAATTTTGGAAGTTCAATTACATATGTTTCTCTCATGATTTTCGGTTCAAATTCCACTGATTATGAGTAAGTATTTTAGTCCTTTTCTGTTAAAATAGTCACCAGCGGCTCTTCTTCCCTATATTAATACTCAAATCTCGCCCCAATCCTCGAATTCCTTGTTGACAGAAATTTTGTTTTTATTTTCTAAACCTTTCTTTATTTGATACGGGGTTTTATGATTCTTTTCCATTATAGTGACACGACTTAGTCTAATTCACTACTATAAATACCACTAGTTCTAATACACTATAGGGGACTTCGGAATTACTTATTCAAAACCATTATAACATTCTTATTAAGATTCGTTACACGAGATGCTTTTTCTATTCTTGCTTTGCCGCCTGTAAGTCGAGGCAAAGTTTATTGCTTTTCATTCCTCTTGACATTCGGATTCTTTCTTGTTGTTATTCAAGTTCATCGCTACGATTATTGGGTTTATTCTGCTGTTGAAACTCTGTCCGCGGGCTATTTATTTGGATTTCTGGTTTTCTTATTAATTCGGCACTTCACGAACTGGTTAGTTTCCTGCCAATGCAATTTTTTATTTTTGCCTATATATGGTAGTTCTCTGCAAAGTAGCGTTTTAGTTTATTCATGTTCGAGTTGCCCGAATGTGTAAAGTATTCTGCTAGGAAGCGTGCAGGTCAGTTCTTCCTCTTCTTGTCTGTGTGTTTTGCTCGAGTTCTGTGATCCCTACCCAAAATAGAAAGCATGATCGTAGGACTGAGAATTGCTAAAACTGGCGAAACCTATTATTTTGATAAAACTAGAGAGAGCTGCTTAATGTGTTTATTCGAGCATCGGGTACCATTCTTAATTTTAATTGATATGCATATTTTGATAATTAGACACCGCTGCTTGGAGGATTAACAAGGTAATTATTTCATAATGTATTGGGTCGGATACACCTAAGTGAAGTCGGGTTTGGGTACAATATGAGATCGGGTCGCCCCGGTCTGGGAACAGCAAATCGGTCGCGCAGGATGGAGAGACCGAAATAAAACAACTGGTATAGTCGGCCAGGAGACGCTTCGTGATTATGAACCGGCTCCAACCCGAACGTCTCGCTAATCATCGGACGTTTCGCCAGAATATTTATCTCAACCATCACGGTCGTTATGCCATCATTTAAGGGTATTAAATCCCATGATTAATGGGGTTCTCCTTGTAATCAGCTCCCTGCTTTTATTATGACTCTTACACTTACTTATGACTTTAACACTTGCCTATACAAAAGGCAGAAATCTTTCATTGAAAGACAACTTATTTTTCTCATCACACAAGGCAATTTACTTTTATCATCTCTACTGTTCTTCAGAACTCAATATTAAGCTCTCTATTACTGTTTGTTGAGATACTGTTCCATTACATACGATTCTTCATTAATTATCATATATTTACGGTTTGATTGCTCTATCTCTCTTATAGTACTCTGATTACTTACTACATACTTTTATTTGATATCAAACTAATTTACGGATCCTTAGCTTTACGAACAAATTCAATTGTTATCCGATTTTAAAGGTAAACAGTTTGGCGCCCACCGTGGGGCTAAGGATATTAGTAAATTTTTGATACATTTTTTCCTTGAAAACACAATTTTACACTTGCTCTTTGCAGAATTCTTTGTCTTTCAGGATGCAGATTAATCATGGCACAATCACTCCCCCACAGTAACGAGGTCAACAACCAAATAGAAAACAACAATTTGCCCGGACATGAAGTCCCAGCCGATGTCAATTCTCAAGTGGAAATCGAAGCCGACCAAGCATCCGGCTCAACACATAGCGTTCGGGGGGAGAACCGCTCAAGAATTCAACAAAGCGGAGAGGGCGAAATCAGCCTCAGGGTAATATTTGACATGCTACAAGCTCAACAAGTAGCTATAGCCCAACTACAAAGCCGCACCCGGAGCCCAGACAGAGCAGAAAATGCTACCCCTCGAGCAGCAATCGGACAAAACGAGCCGGTCATAGTGACACCGGATGAAAGCGGTGCCGGGACCAATTCCGGAATTATCAAAATGCTAGAAGAATTAACCAAGCGGGTCAAAACAGGCGAAAAAAGAATCGAAGCCAATGACAAAAAGGTCGAAACGTATAACTCAAGGGTAGACCAGATACCGGGAGCACCTCCGGTATTGAAGGGTTTGGATGCCAAAAAGTTCATACAAAAACCATTCCCTTCCAGCGCTGCTCCGAAGCCAATCCCCAAAAAATTTCGCATGCCCGATATTCCTAAGTATAATGGAACCTCGGACCCGAATGAGCACGTAACAGCCTACACTTGTGCTATAAAGGGAAACGATCTCGAGGACGACGAAATCGAGTTCGTACTCCTGAAGAAATTCGGAGAAATTCTATCCAAAGGAGCGATGACTTGGTATCACAATTTACCACCAAATTCCATTGACTCCTTCGCCATGTTAGCAGATACATTTGTCAAAGCCCATGCAGGGGCCATTAAAGTTGAAACAAGGAAGTCTGATTTATTCAAAGTCAGGCAGCGTGATAGTGAAACACTAAGGGAATTCGTATCTCGATTCCAAATGGAGCGGATGGATTTACCACCGGTTACAGACAACTGGGCGGTGCAAGCTTTCACTCAAGGGTTAAACACCGGTAGCTCTGCCGCATCAAGGCAGCTTAAGCAGAGTTTGATCGAGTACCCGGCCATCACATGGGCTGATATCCACAACCGATATCAGTTGAAAATCAGAATAGAAGATGATCAGGTAGGAATCGCATCAGTTTCCTCTTATACAGCCAAGGTTTTTGATCGACCTCGAAGAGACAATTTCCAAGAACCAAGGTCGAGTCGAGACAGACATCGACCGTACTCAGAAGATCGACGGATTTTGTCAAGGGGACTCAAGGTCCCGAGACAGGAAAATAGGTACGAAGGGAACCAAAGGAACAGGAGGCCGTTGCCAAAGGGCAACTTCGAGAAAATCAATAATCGACAAGAAGCACCTCGGTTATCCGAATATAACTTTAATGTTGACTCAGCAACTTTGGTCTCGGCAATCGGCCGCATAAAAGACACCAGATGGCCAAGACCACTTCAAACCGATCCCGCCAAGAGGGATCCTAACCTCGTGTGTAAATACCATGGCACTCATGGCCATAGAACCGAAGACTGCAGACAGTTGAGAGAGGAGGTTGCCCGATTGCTAGAAAACGGGCATCTTCGAGAATTTCTTAGTGACCGGGCAAAGAATCATTATGAGAGCAGGGACAGGCCGGCAGATCAAAGGGAACCGAAACATACCATCAACATGATAATTGGTAGAGTAGACGCACCCCAAGTACCGGTATTGAAGCGCACAAAAATCTCCATCACCCGTGAGAAACGAACTCGAGACTATACTCCCGAGGGGACTTTATGCTTTAGCGACAGGGAAATCGAGGACCTTGCACGACCTCATAACGATGCACTGGTGATATCTATGATGATACACGATACCCGAGTAAAACGCGTTCTTATCGTGGAAGTTCAGCCAACATAGTCCGGTCCTGGGTCGTTGAACAGTTGGGACTAACAAATCAAATCGTCTCCGAGGTCCGGATACTCAATGGTTTTAATATGGCAACAGAAACAACTAAGGGAGAAATAACATTGATGGTGAACGTGGCTAGTACCTCCAGAGCGACAAGATTCTGCGTAATCGAAGGTGATATG
>MCJB01052540.1:16980-38284 GCA_002018475.1 Nicotiana obtusifolia | reverse complement strand
GTGGGGGGGGGGGGGTTGTCTCAAGGTTAAGATTGAGAGATGGAACGGGAGCCGTTGATCCTTGTGATCAGCGACTCCTATATTTTAGAGATATATTATTTATTTAAAAAAAAAGCGACCGTTGGATCTCTTTTAATCCAACGGCAGAGATAAATCACCAATGAAAAATTAGTTTAATTATGAACTGTTGATCATTTTGATCAACGGTCCGGATGTAGTGTGTTTCTTGTATGAGTGCTTGAGAGCGATGATGTGGCACGCCGTAATTGGTTCAAATATGAAGGCATGGATTGCCATGGTGGAAAGAGAGGGCATGCGTCTTGGGCTAGTTTTGATTTAAAGAATGGCCAAATTGTGGTTGGTTGAGAATTGCAATTATAACCCTTAGCCTCTTTTGATCCCTTTTATAATTAAATTAAATAAGCTTAATAATTTTCAATAAATGTAGTAAAATAAAATTATTATATAAATTGCTAACTATGGTAATTAATTATTATAAATACTTCATTTTAGCATTAATTTCAAATTATTCAGTAGTCTAATTAACTAGAAATTAAAGAGTAATTTGTCTAATTAAGTACAAGGCCTATTTGATGTATATATAAAGAGGTCATTTTAATAATCTTAACGTAGTAAGTATATTTGTAAGTACATAATACTAATACTAGGTGATTAATTTCGAAACTAATAATCAAATAATTTGTAGAAATAGGTATTTATTACTAGAAAATACTTTCAAAATATTAACAATATTTATAATAGTAAATTAATTTTAAAAGGGGGGTCAAAATTGGCCGTCAATAGCTTGTCACGACCCAACACGATGGGCCATGACGAGTGCCTGAGTCCTACCTGTCGAACACCCCTAAGCATACGTCTAAGATATAAACATGAAATTGGGGTAGGTTAAGCTATAAACATGAAATAGGGGTAAGTCATGCATAACATTTGTCAATAAACTGCTGAATCATGTGAATAACATACGTGAGGAAACATGCCCAAATATATATATATATATATATATATATATATATATATATATATATATATATATATATATATATATATATATATATAATGTAAGGAACAGGAAGCAACAAATAAATAAAAACTCAGGCGGCAAAGCCGACCATATGCTAGTCCCCAAGGGGGCTCTGAATGCAAGTATGTTAACACAAGATTAAAACATAAAATATAGCGACAGAGCCGACGAGAAGTATTATTGATAACAAGAAATTAAAATACAGATATTAAAAAATTGAAACTTAAAAGCTTACAGGGTATAGAGCTCTTAAGTATTGAGAGGGTTTAGAGAGAGGGAATGTGTAGAGAGAATTCTGAAATTTGGGAGAAGTATTGAATGCCTTCTTCCATGAGTGAGGGGGTCTATTTATAGAATTATAGACCGTGCTACAGTGAAAGTGTACAGTGTTTTGCTAATGTGAAAAGTGCACAGTAATCTACACTGATAAGTGCACAGTAATCTACAGTAACATTGCTACAGTAACTTCTGGAAAATTCTTTGCTGGCGTCATGTCTGATGTCAACGACAAATTGGTCCTGATTTTGACTTATTCTAGGTCATAGTCAAGGTCATCCTCTTCTTCTGATTGTTCTTCAGACGAACTGGATGAATGTTGATAGGGAACCTTTCCTTGAGCTGTAGTAGGAGGTTTTCCATCTCTTGGATGTAGTCTTCTTTGCTGGTAGAGCTTGCTAACTTTGCTTGAACTAGCCTTCTCTGCTGCAAAAATGAAGTGTTTGCTACATCTGTAGATGACAGAAATTTGGGGTTGCTGGAAAACCATTTTCCAACTGCTGGTAAGTAAGTTTTCGTGGCATCCCTACATGCCTTGTACCACTTACAGTAGCCTTGAAGGGTTTACCAAGGCATACCTCTGAATCATTCTCGTTTGTGGAAAACAAGCTTCTGGTTGTATATCCATGGGATGTGGAATCCGAGGGAAAAATTGAGCAACTGGGAAATGTGCTGGTCTATGTGAAATGTACAACAACAATACTCAAATCCTTCTTTCATTGTTGGAAGAAATATATTTGCCAAATGGCCGTAAATAGGCCACCATTGGTGCAGAAACCATTGGGAAAAATCTACTTGCCTCAAAGGATAAAATATGAGTGTTTGTTGGTATGTTTTTGAAAGGTCAGTGCATTAAACCACGCATCCCTATAATCATAGTAACTGAAAAATTGGGGAGAAAATGGCTGGGAAAGTTTCCTGACTTTCATAGGGTGATCACCCCATTCCTTCGGCGAGATGATTGTGTTTATCCACACTGTGGTATGGGTGATATAGGTTTGGGTTTTTGTCCAAAAAGGGTTTAAACAGACAAGAGTGAGTGTCTGTAAGGATAAATTCATAAAACTTCTGGTTATGAACAGGAGTTTTCTGGAGAAAGTTGGATGTTGGGTCGAGCATCTTTTTGGCTACTACTAGAGGGTTAGAATCCCAAAGATGTGGCTCGGTTTGGACGAGTGATTAATTAATCTCGTTTTTAATATATTGAGGTTCCCCCAAATAAGGACCTACTGAAGAAATTGGTTGAGGCATGGGTGAAGAAAGTGCCTGCTTAGGCGCATAAGACACCGTGCTCTGTGTAGTGGGGCTTTTGGCCACCACTTGTCCTTTAGTGGGGGTTTTTTACCACCACTTCTTTCTTTGTGGTGCTTGTAGCAGCCACGGTTGAAGTTGAAGGCGTGGTGCTTTTTGCAACCACAACTGAAGTTGAAGCTGAAGAAGACCCGGCGGGAGATATGGCGGCTGCTTCAAGGAGTCGCGCCATCGACTTTGCCACTTCCTCTTGGTTGAGAGGAGTCATGGGTGCTTTTGAAGTAAGGCGCATGAGCTGTATCCATTTTTCAAAATCTTTTGCCATCCACTGCGAAGCATGCGGCGGTGCAAATTAAAATTATCTTTAGAAGAGGGTTCTTCTTCGGCGATATCTGCCCATCTTCGAGGTGGGGAAATTGAAATTGTTTGGCCGGAATCAGCTATGATAAGACTACCATTGGGATGCCTCTTATGGCATAGTCTGCAGGCGATCTACATTTTAGCTGGCTTGGTCTAACTTCTGCTCTTTGCTGCTTTTTTGCAGCTACTGTTGTTGTCTGTTGTTGTTGAACAACTGCAGAAATTGAAACATATTTAGGCTGTTGTGTGCAGCCTGCTGTTGTTGCTTTTCCTCCGGGGCTGGTAAGGCTAACCGCTGGGGCTTTGGTTTTTTGGGCATTTTATCTTCCTTGAAGGAATTCATGGGTTAGGAAATCAGGTATGGAATTTGAGCTTCCCTTTATATATTCAATATCAAAATCAAAAATTGATAAAATAGCTTGCCATCTGGCGAAAAATAATTTGAAGCAATATTTTGCACATCTTTTTGCAAAACAGACTTAGCTGCCTTGTAATCAATGCGAAGCAAAAATTTTTGGTTTAATAAATCTGATTACTTTTTATTCAAAAAAATAAATATATACAATAATCACATTACATACGATATTCCGCACTTTATGGGTGTTGACACAAGTAGGCCTAGGCCAAGACAAGACACCTTCCTTCACTCTGCAATAGCCCGACGACTCTTCTCAGCAAAGCATATCCTATCTCGCGCCATCCGAATAGGTTTCAAAGCAATGTCTGCGATAATTAGTCAGGTAGAAAAGAGACCAAACAAGTCTCCTTGCAAGTAGATGGGTCATCCAATAGCTCTCTCGTCTTTCGAATTAAGCGTCCGATTTAGTTGGTGCAGACGCTGATAAATTTCGATATGCATAAAACAATTGCCAAAATTTCTTTTTTAATTGTTGGATAGTTATGTTGTGAGCTATTCCAGTGCTTTGAAGTAAAAGCAATGATACTTTATTTATCATTTTTAAGTTGTTTTAAGATACCACCATATCTATGTCTGACGCATCTGTTTCTACTATTTTGAAAGCAGATGGATCGGGGAGACTAAAGAGAGGGAGATTCTTGACTTTCAACTTAAGTTGCTTGATAGCATTGCTTTGCCCATCCGTCCAAGGAACTGGAGGCTTTTTCAATCTGTAGTGAAGGGGCTTTAGCAGAATGCTTAATCCTGGAATAAAATCGCAAATATAATTGACACAACCAAGAAACCTTTGAAGTTGTGTTGTCCAGGATTTGATCTGGGAATTTTTCAGCAAACTGGAGAGATCACTGAATAGGAGTAAAGGTCCCTTGTTGGATATTATGACCAAGGAATCTGATGTTTGTCTAGAATAAGCTGTACTTAGTTCTAGACAGAGCTAATCCATTTTCTTTGATAGTATGAAAGAAAATACCTAGATGTTTGAAATGTTGGTCGATGTTTATTGAGAAAATTAAGACATCATCTATATAAGTTATAACAAAACTGGAATATGGATTAAAGATATCATTCATTATCTTCTGAAATTCAGAAGGGGCGTTCTTTAATCCGAATGGCATCACGTTCCATTCGTACTGTCCAAATAGGACTGTAAAAGCAGTTTTGTACCTGTCTTTTGGGTCGATCTGTACTTGCTAAAATCCAGATTTTAAATCAAACTTAGAGAAAATTGTGGCAGCATAGACACTTTGTAATAAGTATTTCTTGTTAGGAATAGGATACCTAATCCATTTAAGTGCTGTGTTGAGAGGCTTGTAGTTGATAACCAAGGGGGGACTCCGCACTCAATTTTGGAGTTTTTGTTGACATAGAATGCCGCACAACTCCAGGGAGACTTTGAAGGGGAAATTATCTTCTTGTCTAAGAGATCATTGATCTCTTTTTGACAATACATTGTAAGCTCGTGATTCATTTGAATGGGTCGAGCTTTAGTTGGGATGTTTTTCTCGTCAAAGTCAGTTTCATAAGGAAGCCCAACAATGTGCTGTTTACGTCTCCAAAATGCCATTGGCAAATCGGAAAAAATCTCCTGTTGAATCTTAGCCTCTAAACTTTTAATTTTAGAAGAAATTACAGAATCAGTTAACTGCTTCTGTATTCTTTGGAAAGCTACATCTTCTTTTAAAAACATAATTTGTTTTTCTTTATTTTGCAAAGAATGTGTGACTTCATAAGTTGGAGACTTGTGGAAAGGAAGAAGGACGTTGCTTGTGGGATAATCCACATGAATGCCTTTATTTGTAACCAGGTAAGGCTTGCAAAGTTGAATGAAAGGAATACTAGGATTACTGCATTGCAAAGGTCTTTTTGTCACGACCCAAACTGGAGGGCCATGACTAGCACCCGACCATACTTGCCGAGCACCAATGTACATTTTATCTAACCTTCTTTATTATCTTTTAGGGCTGACGAGATCAATATAAATGGTAGACATGGATCATGGACAACCAATAACAAAATATGATGGCATGAACATACATAACATGGGATGACCAGACAATCAAGAAACTATATATAAGGCACGAGCTACCACGCTACCATGAAAGACTATACAACAAAAACCAGCCAACAAGGCATACCAAACTATACATGAGTCGACACTTGTCTATGAGCCTCTAAAGGAATATAAGTACTGCAACATAGCCGGAATAGGGTCCCGGCATACCCATAATGTCTATAACAAAAATGCATACCCAGACCACGACAAGTCCGGAGAAGGGATCTCGCCAATCACTGCTGAACTGGACAGCCTACTGTGGTGGGGGAGCAGCACCTGCCTGTCTATCAGGACCTGCAGCATGACATGCAGCATCCACAAATAAAAGGATGTCAGTACGAATAAAGTACTGAGTATGTAAGGCAGGGAACCATAAGTACGAGCAGTAATGTAAGCAGGGATAGAGAATATACAACCTGTAACATCTGGGTACCTCTGAGGGCTACTGACATGAAATGCATGATACATATGTATATATACATAAACTTTTAAAACATATGCCTCTGTGGGCATCATCATCATCATATCATACCCGGCAGTAATAGGCTCGGTAAAAACGTACCCGGCCATCATAAGGCTCGGTAGAATCGTACCCGGCCACATGGAGCTCGGTAAAACCCAACTGATCAGTGGTTGCACAATAGGTGGCGTACCCGGCCGACTATAGCGTGGCTCGGTAGAGTAAAATAGATACATATATGTAATGCATGCTCGACTCATGAAAATATGTTCTAAGCCTTTTGGAGTGATGTAAGGTTGGTATCCTCTTTACACGTTATTAGGACTAACTCTTCACCATGAACCTTATAAGAATCAGGGAGTACCAACAACATTGATAACATAAGAACAAGAGAAGCAACATCAACGTCAATCGTTCCATAAGAGGGGAAACAATGTAAGTACTGCTAGCTTCTAAGAGTAGAGTTTCTTTGGAAGCTCGTTCATTACATCATGTACCATCGGAGTCGTGCAAAAGAAGGAAAGGGATAGCCTCACATACCTTGTATATACTGCCCCAATCTCAAGCTATGCAACTGTCACAACTCCTTAGTCTACAATAAGAGAAACGATACTACCGTTATCATTTAAACGTCATAACTATTATGTATCGACCACAACCTATTTTACGATGAAACGGACAGCACCTCCCCTATATATATGACTTCACACAATTCAAAACAATCACCAAACAGCCCAAACAACATCAATAATAATCATATTGAGCCTCCCAAAACAGTCCACGCATAAGCTTATCACTTCATACATACGATGGCCACCGTAGTCGTGTCAAACGACGCGGAAATATTACGAAGAACTATCAGCCCACAACCCTAAATCTATATGGTGTTTCTCCACACCCTTCTTCCTCCAAAACTCCACAAAACAGTCCCCTACAAGTGAATAACTCGAACTCACGGCTTTCGATCACCGTCCCGTGAGTTCTTACATGTATAGAACGAACTACCATGAATTCACAGGAGAAAATATGTATGAAAGAGAGAAGTAAACTTACCTTAATTTTTGGATAACTCAGCCCTTTCCTTGGTTCTTCAAACTCTAGGTTTCACCCCCAATTAGAACTTGAAAGAGAGGGAAAATTGATTAGGGTTTGTGTGGGATTTTTGGGGAGGGGGTACAGGGGTTCAATTTGGTTTTGAAGGTCTTAATTAAGAGTGAAATAACTGATTTTATAACCCCTTAAAATTCCTCTCTTGCCCGACTTTGGGACTTTTAATTTTGTCCTCTAATTTTGGCAAGTAGGTGATGCACCTACTTGTCACCTACCAATCTGCGCAGGTCTGCGGAAATACAATTATCTCTATACTCCGAGATCGTATTGACAAACAGTTTAATGCGTTGGAAACTAGACTCATAGATCTTTAATTTGGTAGGTATATCACCCCTTAATTCCTTGAAAATTTGGAGAAAAGCTTAGAAACATTTGACCTAATGTTTAAGTAAAATTATGAACCTAAGTTGTGACAACTTTTGTCGACTTTTGTTTCATAACTCGTTTCACTTCAAGACTTATGATACAGATATTATATGATTCAAATACCTTAAGAAAAACCTCTTGAGTGCATTAAGCACCTCTAGGTTTACCCAAAAATATGAGTTACAACATCCTTGATTCGTTTAATTCCTAATACTTGTTAATCACCCTTGTACACCATTATATCACTTAAGACCAATATGATTAAATTCTTATCATCTCAAAGATAATCTCTTCTCGGACCTACGTAGACTAAATTACGGCTTAATCTAACATATACAAATATTGATTGTAACACTCTTCCCCTCTTAGGAACATTCGTCCTCGAATGTAAGGGTTTACGGGGAGTCTAACTCATCGTGGATTTCTGACGGAAATTTCCAGTTGTGTTTCCTCTATTAAATGGACACTAGCAAAACTTGCAAGCATTTATACCCAACCTATAGCCTTATAAGGCAATACAAAGCATTATAGCTACGTACATTATCCGCATATCACCATTTTGTATTAAGAAAGAGTATTCTCAAGTTATTGCTTCCCTCATAGAGGTGTTTCTCCTTCTAATGCATCCTGCGTTCCCCCGGCACCCTCGTTATCTTCATTCTGGAACAGGTAAGGATATTTAGACTTCATCTCATCTTCCTCTTCCCATGTCATTTCTTCTGTATTATTGTTCTTCCACAATACTTTGACGGAAGCTACATCCTTTGTTCTCAGCTTGCGAACTTGTCGATCTAATATTGGAATGGTAGCTATTATTGTAGGCGAATTCTATGAGTGGAAGATGGTCATCCCAGTTCCCCTTGAAATCTAGAACACATGCTCGTAGCATATCTTCAAGTGTCTGAATGGAATGTTCAGCCTGTCCGTCAGCCTGCGGATGGAATGCCGTGCTGAGATTCACTTGTGTGCCTAAACCCTTCTGAAAAGACCTCCAAAAGTTAGCCGTAAATTGAGCTCCTCGGTCTGATATAATAGATAATGGCACACCATGAAGCCTAACAATCTCCTTGATATACAATTTCGCATAATCTTCAGCTGTGTAAGTTTTCTTAACTGGCAGAAAATGGCACATTTTGTAAGTCGATCAACTATCACCCAGATGGAGTCAAACTTATGATAAGAGCGAAGTAATCCCATAATGAAGTCCATATTAATCACCTCCCATTTCCAGGTCGGAATCTCTATATTCTGAATCAATCCACCGGGTTTCTGATGCTCAATCTTTACTTGTTGACAATTAGGGCACTGGGCTACAAATTCTGCAATAGACTTCTTCATGTTATCCCACCAATACTGCTCCTTAATGTCATGATACATCTTTGTCGAACCGGGATGGATGGAATATCGGGACTGATGAATCTCAATCACAATTTTCTCTCGTAACCTTGCTACATTAGGTACACATAATCGGCCCTGGTATCTTAGTGCTCCATCTCCTCCAATCTCAAAAGCCGAAATTTTACACTACTGAACGCTCTCTCTCAATCGTACTAAGGTAGGATCTTCATATTGCCTTGCTTTTACCTCAGTTACCAAAGATGATTCTGACGTATTCTGTATAGTAACACCTCCGTCATCAGGGTCTAACAATCTGATTCTCATATTGGCTAGCTGATGAAGTTCTTTAGTCAACCCCGGTCTACTTGCCTCAATGTGTCCTAGGCTTCCCATTGACTTACGACTGAGAGCGTCTGCCACAACATTGGCTTTACCGGGATGGTACAATATCTCGACATCGTAATCTTTCAGTAATTCAAGCCACCTATGCTGTCTCATATTCAACTCCTTCTGCTGGAAGATGTATTGTAAACTTTTGGGATCTGTGTAGATGTCACATAGACACCGTATAAGTAGTGCCGCCAAATCTTCAAAGCATATATTACTGTCGCCAATTCCAAATCATGAGTCGGGTAACTATTTTCATGCTTCTTCAATTGTCTTGATGCATAAGCAATCACCTTCCCACATTACATCAATACGCACCCCAAACCTACACCTGAAGCATCACAATATACCACATACCCTTCTGTTCCTTCTGGGAGAGTAAGCACCGGTGCGGAGGTCAACCGATTCTTTATCTCCTGGAAACTATGTTCCCAAGCGGCGGACCATTGGAACTTGGTAGCTTTCTGTGTTAACTTAGTCAATGGTCCTGATATAGAGGAAAACTCTTCTACAAACCGCCTATAATATCCTGCTAGCCCCAGGAAGCTGCGGACTTCTGATGGTGTTGTAGGGCTCGGTGATGTGCCGGAGAATTTCGGCACTTTTTGACACTAATTGCTTAGATTTTAGCTTGTTTTAAATGCAATTTCCCTCTGTACTTAGGTAATTTTAGTATTTTTGCAGTGTATGAGGTTTAAGGACCAAAGAGCATAGAAAAGAGTTCAAAAAGCCACAAAAGACAAGAAAAGAGCAAAAAGGCATCGCAAATGTGGATATGCTACCGCAAAACCCACATGCGAGCCGCATATTTCACATCGAGATCGCAGATCAAAACAGACTTCTAGGTGAAGTTCAATGTCACAAATGCAGTCTCATCTGTGATCGCATACCCTGTTTGCGAACCGCATATTTCACACCGAGATTGCAGACTAAAACAGAATCCTGGCAAAGTTCAATGTCAAAAATGCGTTCTCATCTGCGATCGCATAACGTGTTTGCGAGCCGCAAAAGTAACCGCAAACCAAATATAAAGTCTACTGAAGGAAGAAAATGTGATGCAAGATGCGGTCGCATTTCTACTTTGCGGACCGCAAACCATGAATGCGGTGAAGGCGAAACTAGGGTTAAAATCTGCGATAAACATGTCAAAAATGCGGACCGCATGTCTGTTATGCGACAGAAATGCGGTCGCATTTGTGACTTCAGGGCAGATTGTCTCGGCCAATTCTTTACTGCATCGATCTTCTGAGTGTCGACACTAATACCCTCGTCTGATATCACATGGCCAAGGAATGCTACTGAGTTAAGCTAGAATTCACATTTGGAGAGCTTAGCATATAACTTATGATCCTGAAGCGTCTGTAATACTATCTGCAAGTGGCCCGCATGTTCCGCCTCTGAACTGGAATACACCAGAATGTCATCAATGAATACAATCACGAACACATCAAGATAGGGCCTGAATACAGTATTCATGAGATCCATAAAAGCTGCTGGGGCATTTGTTAGCCCGAACGACATCACCAAGAACTCAAAGTGCCCATATCTTGTCCGGAAGACTGTTTTTGGAATATCCTTCTCCTTGACCCTCACCTGATGATACCCTGAACGTAAGTCAATCTTGGAAAAATACTTGGCACCCTGGAGTTGGTCAAACAGGTCGTCAATCCTTGGAAGTGGATATTTGTTCTTTATAGTAAACTTATTCAACTGTCGATAATCGATACACCTCCTTAACGACCCATCTTTCTTTCGCACGAACAAGACTGGCGCACCCCAAGGTGAAGTGCTAGGCCTAATGAAGCCCTTATCCAGCAAGTCCTTCAACTGCGCCTTCAAATCTCACAACTCTGCCGGAGCCATCCTGTATGGAGGGATAGAGATCAGTTGAGTGTTAGGCAACACATCAATGCTAAACTCTATCTCCCTTTCAGGAGGAAGACCTGGGAGTTCATCTGGAAAAACATTTGGAAATTCATTGACCACGGGGATTGATTGTAGGGTAGGTGGCTTCGCTTCCGCATCCCTAACCCGAACGAGATGATAAATGTAACCCTTTGAGATCATCTTCCTTGCCTTAAGATAGGAAATAAACATACCTTTCGGCGTAGCAATGTTCCCCTTCCATTCGATGATGGGTTCACTAGGAAATTGAAACCAAACCATCTTCGTACAACAATCAACATTTGCATAGCATGAGGCCAACCAGTCCATTCCCATTATCACATCGAAATCAACCATTTCTAACTCAAATAAATTTGCCGAGGTTTGACGACTACAAATCATCACAGTGCAACCTTTATATACCCTTCTAGCAATCACTGATTCTCCTATTGGAGTAGATACCACAAGTGGTTTACTTATTAATTCAGGTTTGATGCAAAACTTATTAGCAACAAAGGGTGTAACATATGATAACGTAGATCTCCGATCAATCAATGCATATACATCATAAGAAAACACAGTCAATATACCTATAACAACATCCGGAGATGACTCGAGATCCTGTCGACCTACTAGAGCATATGTTCGATTTTGAGTACCACTCGAACTCGGCACTACACCTCTACCTCTACCACGACCTATTGACTATTGAAAACCCCGTGCTGGAGGTCAAACTGATGAGGAAGACGCAGCCACAGATCCAGTCGGCTGAGCCATACCACAACCTCCTCTTGTTAGGACAATCCCGCCTCATATGGCCAGGATGTCCGCAAGAATAGCATGCATCGGAACCTCGACGGCACAGTCCAAAGTGGGCCTTGCCGCACTGATCACAACGAGGTGTTGGGGGTCTCATCTGACTAGTATCCCTATGATATTGTGAGCCTGATGCCCGCGGCGAACTCTGGCCTGAACTAGAATAGGTAAATCGATCATATCGAGGTCTCTGAAACTGTGGAGGAGCACTAGCTACAGGTGGTGCCAAACTCCTCAAAGACTGGGGCTTGACGCTGCCTCTGAAGTCATCAGAATACCTTGCAAATCTCGCCCTCTTATGCTGGCCCCTATCCTGCTCCCTATCTGCCCTCTGCTGGCGCTTACGATCCTCTAGGGTCTGGGCATAAGGTAACAACCCTAGATGTCATGTAGCCTCTTGATTATAAATGTGGCGCGCTACACATCCATAATCAAGACTCTACTAGACACGACTCATAGGCAATTCCTAGGACAGAATGGCTTTGACACCAAGTTTGTCACGACCCAAACTGGAGGGCCATGACTAGCACCCGACCATACTTGCCGAGCACCAACGTACATTTTATCTAACCTTCTTTATTATCTTTTAGGGTTGACGAGATCAATATAAATCGTAGACATGGATCATGGACAACCAACAATAAAATATGATGGCATGAACATACATAACATGGGATGACCAGATGATGTGCCGGGTAATTTCGGCACACTTTGATACTATTTGCTTAAAGTCTAACTTGTTTTACTTGTTAATTCTCGTGATATTTATGTAATTTTATTGTATTTGCAGAAGACCCTGAAGAACAGAAAATAGTGAAAAAAAAGTTAGCTGAAGGCAAGAAAAGAGGTTAAGAGCATCGCATATGTAAAAATGCGGTCGCAGAATAGAGATGCGAATCGCATATGTTACAAGTAGATCGCAGACGAAGACAGAACTTTAGGCCAACTTGCATGTCAAGAATGCGATCGCAGATTAGACCGCAAAACAGGAATGCGAACCGCGAATTGGCCTGGTGGAATCGCAAACATGAACAGAGTTCTGGGGGAAAATTAGTGTGAAGAATGCGATCGCATTCTGCGATCGCATATTCAAAATGCGAAGCGCAAACCAAGATGCGACGAGAGCAAAACTGCCTGGTGTGGTTTGCGACGGATGATGATGATTTGCGAACCACATTCCTGTTATGCGACAGAAATGCGGCGCATTATTTCAACTAGGGTAAAGCTGACCGACATTTGCCTCGGGTTTTGGGCCCCTATAAATAGGTTTTATAGGGTTTTGTGAAGGCATTCTTGTCAGAACTTAGAGTAGAAAGTACGGCACTTGAGTATTTTTGAATTCTGAGAAGCTTTGGTGATTGAAAACCTTCTATTTTTGTAAGATGACATCAATTATTCTTCCTTGTTCTTTAATTATCAGCATGTGTAGCTAAACTCAAACGCTGAGGTTGTGAACCCTAGATGGGTAGAATGTTGTTGATATCTCGATATTGAATTCGAATTCCAAAGGAGGCTTGATATTTATTTATTCCTCGTTCTTGAACTGATCGTTAATGGTTGCAAATATTAATGAGCGCCAATTACCTCTAACTTATCTTGGAAAAGTGAGATAGAGTTTGGTAGAAATAAATAACAAAAATTCAAGGCTTTAAACCTTGCTTAACGAAATCACTTAGGAATAAGTAGGTTTTAATTTGGCTATTAATTGGTTGCTCTTAAGATGGACTCTTTTGTATTCGGGAGAATCATAAGAGGATACATTATCCAAATATTGGGAAATATTGGGTAGTAAGTTAGACATCAATTGCATATCAAGAAAGGAATTCAATATTAGTATCAAGGACATTCTACTACATTAAAGGGGGCACAACCTTGGTTTCTTAAATTCTTAGTTCTTACGTTCAAACTGTTCTTAAACATTAGTTCTCAATTTTCGCTTTCCTTATATATTCAGCACTTCTTTATTCTATTTGGCTACTTGCTAGAATTACGACTTAGTAAAGTATTACATTAATTGGATGATAGTTTCACGCCTATTCCCTGTGGGATTCGACCCCAGCCTTGTTGGGTTACTATATTTGACATCGATCGCTTACACTATTATTAAGGTGTAATTTGAGCGAATCAAATTTTGGCGCCGTTGCCGGGGAATACGGTTTTGAAATTTCTAATTAGTGTGTACTTTACTATACGTCTAATTCCATTTGATTACACGCTGTTTGTTTTGGTTGTTGTAGACAGGAAGATATGGCAAACCATGAAGAAGATGTGGAGGTGGAGCAGGAAGAAAATCTGTTTGCTGATAATGAAGAATATATAGAAGATACAAATGCTGTAGTACCTCCGGCTATAGGTGCTGCTACATTCAAGGTAGAACATGGACTGATTTTGATGCTGAAAGCGGAAGGACACTTCAAAAACTCTACTGATGATGATCCAACGCAGCACCTCAGGAATTTCTTGGGTGTTTGTGCGACGCACAAGCAAAACAATATCTTTGACGATGCATTAAGGCTGAGATGCTTTAAGTACTCGTTAGCTGGAGATGCGAGGAAATGGCTTCAAAATCTTCCTCCGAATTCCATCCGTTCATGGCCTGAACTTGTCCGGGAATTCTTGTCGAAGTGTTTTCCACAAAGCAAGAAATCTGAGCTCAGAGATAAGATATTCTTCTTTAAGCAACTACCTGGCGTACAACTACATGAAGCATGGGTGCGCTTCAAGTTGTATTTGGTGAGGTCTCCGAACCACGGCTTTCCCGATTCCATCTTGCTTGAAAAATTGTACATGGGTTTGGACCCTATGAACCAATCAATAGCGAAGAATGCTGCTGCTGGTTCTTTCATGGATAAAACCTTCGCTAGAGTAACTCAGATTTTGGATAAAATGGCAAAACACAATCAAGATTGGCATTCTAAGGATACAATAGGTGGTATTACAATTGGGTCTCCTTCTATGAATAACTTGATCAAGAAAAATCAAGAACGAGACCAGGTGATTGTTGAACTTGCCACAAATATTAATGTATTGACGAGGCTGTTCACAGAAAATCAGAAGAAGAAAGTCAATGTAGTGGAGAGTGTGCAACCAGTGCAAAGTGATGAATATGAAGAGGCTAATTATGTCAACAATTCTCAGGGAGGTTATCAAAGGCAACATTATCAGGGTCAAGGGACGCAAAATCATTGGAGACTAAACCCGCAAGGGCAAGGTCACCAACAATGGCGAAACGATCAAAGTGGCCCCTATCAAGGAAATTGGAACAGCAGTAATAATTTTTCAAACCGAAGTTCCAACCCTTATGTTCCTCCGAAAGGTCAGCACTCGAATCAGGGATCCTCAAGTGAATCCAAATTGGAGAGTATGCTCGAGAGGATATTACAGAACCAAGAAAAGTCAGATAATTGCATGAAAAACATGACTGAATTGGTTGGCTCCCACACAGAAGCGATTCAAAAGTTGGAATTGCAAATGAGGGATCTCTCTCGTGAACAATATCCACAACAGAAGGGAACACTTCCTAGCGACACGATTGTGAATCCTAAGAGGAGTGGAAGTGGCCCAACTGCTCATATTATGGCTGTCATGACCAGGAGCGGTAAGACATTACAGGGGAGAGATGAGCAAGCAGTCGATGCTGAAGAACTTCAAAAAGGAGTCAAAGTTGAAAAAGATAATGTTGCTGAGTTAAACGAAAATCCAGAAATTGTACTGAACCGAGATGAGACTTAGGAAGGGATAAAGGATAAGGCAGAAGGAACATCAACCGTTCTTCCGCCAATTCCTAGACCCCCTCCTCCTTTTCCTTAGAGACTTGCGAGAAGAATTGACGACAGCAAGTTTGAGAAGTTTTACGACATTCTCAAGTAGTTATCAGTTAATATACCTTTCTTGGAGGCTTTCCAAGAAATGCCAGGGTTTTCCAAGTATCTAAAGGATCTGATTACAAAAAAGAGAACCACCAGGAATGAGGTGGTAAATATGACTCACAGGGTTAGCTCTATCATAGCTACAAATCCAATCCAAAAGAAAGAGGACCCAGGAGCATTTACTATTCCGTGCACTATTGGAATGCGCAACTTTGCTAAGGCATTATGCGACAATGGGGCCAGCATTAATCTAATGCCTCTAGCCATCTACAAACAAGCTGGGCTAGGAATGCCGAGGCCGACAAGCATGAGGTTGCAGATGGCTGACCGATCTATCAAAAGACCAATTGGTATTGTGGATGATGTAATTGTAAAAGTTGGAAAATTTCATATTCCAGCCGATTTTGTGATCCTTGATTGTGCTGTGGACAAGGAAATCCCTATCATATTGGGGAGACCATTCTTAGCTACTGGAAGGGCTCTTATGGACTCGGAGCGTAATGAAATAAAGTTTCGGGTAAACAACGAAGAAGTCACTTTTCAAGCTAGTAAGGGAATGAAGTTGCCAACCGAGTATGAGAACATTTCACTAATTGGCATTGTTGATGAAGTCGATGAAGCTGTTGAGATGAAAATGGAAGAGCAATGCTTAGGTGAAGCACTGGCAGCTATATTGGTAAATTTCGATGGTAATGATTTGGAAGGGTTCATGGAGTCGGTGAATGCGTTAGAAGGTCGTGGTTCTTATTCATATACTCCACTAAAACTGTCCCTAGATTTGGAGAATAAAGCTACACCTCTAGCAAAGCCGTCCATTATTGAACCACCTCAATTAGAACTCAAGCCGCTTCCTTCGCATTTGAGGTATAAATTCCTTGGTTTAAATAATACGTTACCAGTAATTGTTTCTTCATTGTTAAATGATGTGCAGGTAGAACAGTTGCTGCAAGTTTTGAAGGAACACAGACAAGCCATCGGATGGACAATTGCGGACATTCGGGGAATTCCTGCCGGAATATGTGAGCACAAGATTCAACTAGAAAATGGGACAAAACCGAGTGTGGAGCACCGGAGAAGGTTGAATCCAGTAATGTAGGAAGTGGTGAAGAAAGAGATAATCAAATGGCTGGATGCAGGGGTTGTCTATCTGATTGCCGATAGTTCGTTGGTGAGTCCAGTGCAATGTGTGCCCAAGAAAGGAGGCATGACTGTGGTCAAGAACGAAAAGAATGAGCTGATTCCAACAAAGTCAGTAACCGGATGACGGGTATGCATGGATTACAGAAAACTCAATAGTGCCACATGCAAGGATCACTTCCCTATGCCTTTTATTGATCAAATGCTTGATCGGCTAGCCGAAAAGTCCTTTTATTGCTTCCTCGACGGATACTCTAGGTATAATCAGATCAATATAGCTTTGGAGGACCAGGAGAAGAAAACTTTCACATGCCCGTATGGAACATCTACTTTTAGTCGAATGCCCTTCGGATTGTGTAATGCTCCAGCTACCTTCCAGAGATGTATGATGTCGATTTTTTCTGATATGGTAGAGGACTTCCTCGAGGTCTTTATTGATGATTTTTCGGTAGTCGGGGAAACATTTGAGCAATGCTTGAAGAATCTCAAACAAGTGTTAAAGCGATGTGAAGAAACAAACCTTGTACTCAATTGCGAGAAATGCCACTTCATGGTGGATGAAGGTATTGTTTTGGGGCATAAAATCTCCAGGCGTGGTATAGAGGTGGATAAGGCTAAAATTGAGATCATCTCCAAGCTCCCTCCACCCACATCAGTAAAAGGTGTCCCTAGCTTTTTGGGGCACGCTGGATTTTACCGGCGGTTCATTAAAGACTTCTCAAAGATTGCACACCCAATGTGTAAACTCTTAGAGAAAGATGCCAAATTTGCCTTTGATGAAAGATGCCTCGCAGCTTTTGAAGAACTGAAAACGAAGCTTACCACGGCACCTATTATTGTCACACCTGAGTGGTCATTGCCTTTTGAGCTCATGTGTGATGCTAGCGGTGTAGCTATTGGAATGATGCTGGGACAGAGACAAAACAAAATTCTTCACCCAGTATACTATGCTAGCAATACACTTAATGGGGCGCAAATGAATTACACTGTAACCGAGCAGGAACTGTTAGCTATTGTGTATGCATTCGAGAAGTTTCGTGCATATCTATTGGGCTCCAAAATGATTGTGTAGACAGATCATGCTGCTCTCCGTTATTTGATGGCGAAGAAAGATGCAAAGCCACGACTAATCCGATGGGTGTTGCTGCTGCAAGAATTCAATTTCGAAGTTAGGGATCGCAAGGGAACACAAAACCAAGTGGCAGATCACTTTCTAGATTGGAAGAATCAGGGAGACAAAGAGAAGAGCTGGAAATAAATGACTCATTTCCAGATGAGCATATACTGATGGTATCAAATTCATTTGCACCATGGTATGCAGACATCGCCAACTACATTGTCAGGATCTTATCCCGGAAGGGTTGGAATCATACCAACAGAAAAAGTTCTTAAGGGATTGTCAAAATTATTATTGGGAAGAACCATTCTTATTCCGTCTCTGTGCTGATAACATAATCCGAAGATGCGTACCTGAGGAGGAGATGCTACAGATTCTGAAAGCGTGCCATGACTCACCAGTTGGGGGTCATCATGGGGGTAACATAACAGCTGCAAAGATTTTGGAGTGTGGGTATTACTGGCCGACTATTTATCAGGATGCTAATCAGTTGGTGAAGTCTTGCGACCAATGCCAACGACAGGGCCCAATCTTTAGGAGGCATGAGATGCCTATGAAATTTGTTATGGAAATCGAATTATTCGATGTTTGGGGTATTGACTTCATGGGCCCTTTCGTAAGCTCATGTGGGATGAAATACATCCTAGTGGCTGTGGACTATGTATCCAAATGGGTAGAAGCCGTTGCCTTACCAAACAACGAAGCTTGGAGTGTGACCGTGTTTCTAAAGAAGAATACTTTCACCCGGTTTGGCACCCCGAGAGCCATTATCAGTGATGGAGGGTCACACTTCTGCAACAGAGTATTTAAAGGTCTCCTCGACAAGTATGGGGTTAAGCATAAGGCTGCCACACCTTATCATCCACAATCGAGCGGCCAAGTTGAAGTATCCAATAGGGAGATCAAAAGCATCCTATCCAAGACGGTGAACGCAAATAGGACCGATTGGTCAAGAAAGCTAGATGATGCTCTATGGGCATATCGTACAGCTTACAAGACGCCTATCGGTACATCCCCATATAGGTTAGTCTTTGGAAAGGCGTTCCATTTACCCGTTGAACTCGAGCATAAGGCTATGTGGGCCTTAAAGAGATTGAACATGGACTGGGCGGAGGACAGAGCTCTAAGGCTGTCACAGTTAAATGAAATGGAAGAATTCCGACTTCACGCTTATGAAAGTGCAGCAGTTTATAAAGAACGAATGAAATTCGTCCATGATACAAAGATCCTGAAAAGAGAGTTTAAGGCAGGGGACCTGGTGTTGCTGTTCAATTCAAGACTCAAATTATTTCTGGGGAAGCTGAAGTCCAAATGGTCTTGACCATTTAAAGTTGTTGATGTTTCTCCGTTTGGAGCTGTTGAATTAGCATCGGAGGATGGGCTCCGGACTTTCAAAGTTAATGGGCAGAGAATCAAGCACTACTTGGGTGTAGATGGAGAAAAATATGTGGTAGAGCAGCTGGCTCTAAATTATGATCAAATCCCAACTACAGAATGATTGCAGAAGCACCCTAGCATCTTCGTGTCGCGATGTTAAATCAAGCGCTTCATGGGAGGCAACCCATGTGTGGTATTATTAGTTTTTGTCTATGTTGTATTTTTATTTATTTAGAATTCAATATTACATTTGTACTTAGGTCTATTTGAAGGGTTTTCGAATGCAGGAATGTGATGAAAGGATACACGAATTGAAGAAGAGTGTTTGAAACTGCAGAAAAACATCAAGGTGAAAAATGCTGCACAAATGCGATCGCATTTGAGATATGCGAACCGCATTTGTGCCGCAAACTGAAGCAGAAACTTGAGCAACCATATTGGGCAAAAATGTGAAGAAGCTCGAAGATTTGCGGTTCGCATTTGAGTTATGCGAACCGCATTCTCACCGCAAACAGAGACAGAGAATTCAGCTCACACGTCTGGTGAAAATGCGGTGGAAGCTCCTAATTTGCAGTTCGAATTTCAATTATGCGGAACTTTAAGCGTCGCATAATTGCCAGGTACGTGTTCGCATTTCATCCTGTTCTAAAGCCTTCAATCTAAGTATATAAAAAAAAAAACACACAAACAAACAAAAAAATACAAAAAGACAAGAGAAGACGGAACCAAAGAAGACCTCCGACGAACATCATCGGAAAAGTAAAAGTGCCGGTCCAAGAGTTGATTCACCTTTAACCTAAAAGCTAAAATCTTCTTCCCAAGGTATGTGCACTCTTTGCTTCACCTTAAAATTCTTATTTCGAAAACCTAGGGTTTATTGTTCAGTAATGATGTTCAAAGTCGTTGGAATGGAAATAAAAATCTAGGGTTTTCTTGCTTGAGGGATGCATATGTGAAGATATTAGAAGGTATTTGCAGTCCACAAACTCAAAATGTGGACCGCAATTTGATCGCATCCCTAAACCCTAGGTCTATGAGGAAGACGACATTTGTGGTGATTCTGCGATCGCATAGTCGATATGCGGACCGCAGAGCCACCGCAAACAAGGCCAGAACGTTTGGTTAACATTGGTGAAGGATGAGGTTAAAATGCGATCGCATATCATGCTTTGCGATGAGTATGCGATCGCATTTGTGTGTATCTACCAGGCTTAAGGTCAAAGACGATCTGCGATGGATTTACGGTTCGCATAGTCGTTATGCGGTTCGCAAAAATCCACCGCAGACCACCCTCTACCTGTCACACAAAAGAATGTGACGTGTTGCGGTTCGCATAGTGGTTATGCGACCGCAAACCACGCCACATTTTTGTAATTTTTTGATCATTTCTCCTGTTCTTGTTTTTCTCAAATGATGATAATGTCACTGACATCTCCCACTTATGCAGATATGGCAGCCAAAAATTATTCTACAAAGAGAAGGCCATCCTCCGTTTCAACCTCAGAACCAGAACGGGTTAAAATATACATGGTGTAGCATGTGAAAGCATGTGACGCCATGTGACTCCATTGTGTCGCATGTGAAGAAGCATGTGGAGGCATGTGAAAGCATGTGAAAACAAGGTGAAATGGGGCCCGCATAGCATGGAAAGATGTGGAAATTTGTCTAGGCATGGGTAGGATATGTTTTGAGAGTTTTTGGATGATTATGGTAGGAAAACAACAAGAAGTAGGGCCCGGCTAGTTACGGAAAGATGTGGGAATTTGTTTTGGCATGGGTAGGATATGTTTGAGGATTTTTTGATAGGTAATGGAGGACTAAGGTGGGATTAGCAAGGATTAAGGAAATTATCCTTTATCGATCACTAAATTGCCTTCCAGGCATCTTTTCGAGGACCTTGTGAAATAGTGTCTGGAACTTGACGGTTCTTCACTGCTAGGTTCCTTTCCCTTCGGACTGAGAGATGTAATCCGTAGCCTTAATCTGGAAATATCATCAGTGATTTTCTCTCGGATGACTTCATATGGTATTTGATATTCTTTT